>PVIU01002434.1:0-172958 GCA_004026605.1 Ondatra zibethicus
TTAGGCAAGAACTTTTAGGCTGGTGTTAAGAAAGATCACGATTCCACAGCACTCAGGTTTGAAAGTGACCAGCATGTAGTAGCATTGTCTGTGCCTGGACCCTAGTTAGTTCACACAGTACCCAACAAACTCCATCAGGCAGGAGCAAGGAGAGGGGCACAAGGAATGAAGCATCTCTCAGTTCTAGTTACCATTCAGCCATGAATAAGCTAAGATTCAGCTGGAGAGATGGCTCAGCAGTTAAGAGTACTGCCTGCTCTTCCAGAGGTCCTGAGTTCAATTCCTAGCACCCATATGGTGACTCACAAACCATCTTTAATGAGATCTGGTGCCCTCTTGAGGAAGAGACCTGGTCAGTTGTCCTTATCAATTTAGAACATGAAACCCGATAGGGACAAGTTCAACAGAACCTCCATATATGGGCTACCCATGCAAAGACAACAACAACAACAACAACAAAAAAAAACGCACAACAAACCTATTGGATGGTCCATGTTTGAGTTCAAGAAAGGTAGAGTGAACACAGTATAATTTTCAAGCTTCAGGGATGGTTTCGCTGTGCTCAGACCCTCTAGTGGTTCCCAAGCTAGGCTCGGATGTGTGTGGCAGCACACTTTGGAACATTTCGTTGTCGTCTGAACTTTCAGGAGAGCAGGTACCCATTTTAATTGAGACTCCCTTCTCTCACTCTCCACTCCCCTATGAGCTCTGTTCTAAAGAAATATAGAGCCATCCAAACAACCACTGTCTTAAAACATTCCAATAAACACATATGTGGAAGGCTATTTTCTCTCTAAATAGTTGAGTCGTTAAGAACAATAATGGGAAAATTTAATTGTCTACTATCAAGAAGTACACATCAAAATCTTGTCTGATTTTGAAAGTATATTTGAATACATATTTAACCAGATGTGGATTTGCCCTCTTGTCAGGTATGTAGTAGCTCAGCCCTGTCCTTGGATTTCAGAGTGCATAGGAAAGCCAAGTCTGGGTTAATAACCAGCTACCCTTTTCCTTCTCTCATACAATACATCCTGACCAAACTTCTCCACCCTTCACTCCTTCCAGTTACCCCCACTTCTCTTTCCTCCCAAATCCACTCCCTCCTCACCCCTGTCTTCCCTGAGAAGAGAGCAGGTCTCCTAGGGATATCAACTGAACATGGCACAGGATACAATAAGACCCGGCACAAACCCTCACACCAAGGCTGGGTGAGGGAACCCAGTAGGAGGAAAGGGGCCCAAGAGCAGCGAAAGAGTCAGAAACACCCCCACTCCCACTATCAAGAGTCCTCCCCAAACACCAAGCCTACAACTAAAACTACATGCAGAAGACCTAGTGCAGATCCATGCAGGCTCCATGATTGCTGTTTCCATCTCTGTGAGCCCCCATGAAGCCTGCTTAGTTGATTCCACTAACCAGCTACTTTTTAAAGATGGAAGCACCATAGAAGAACTGACAACAACTCAAAGAACAACAGGACCAGTGCTCAGACCATAAGACACTGAAAGATTAACGAGGAGTCACTCCATTTGGTTACATTCATCAAACAGTAAGAGGAGGCAACATCATTTTGTTCAAATTTAATATCTAGTGAATAAGAAGAAAAAAATCAAATGGTATCTTGGGTTTAGAGATGACCCAGCAGTTAAGAGCACTTCTGCTGCTCTCCTAAGAGTTCGGAATTCAGTTCCCAGCACCCACATCAGGTGACTTGTACCTACATCTCCAGTCCAGGGCATCTGATGTACTCTTCTGACTTTAGAAGGCAGACACACTCAGAGAGACATGTATACATATTTAAAAAAAACTAAAATTCATCTTTAAAAAATGTCTTCATTTCTTTTTAATCTGCAATGAAGTAGACCAAGCCCACCATGGTCAAAGTCCCCAGTCCCCAAAGGGCCAGCAGCACCTGTGGTGGGGGCTTGCTGACCTCAGCCCCAGAGCTCCGTGGCATTGTACATTTTTTTGTGAGCAGGCTGTTGCTGAAGATGCAAACAGAAGTCTTTAAGAAGCGCAAAATGTAGGCACCTGCCTCTTTTTTTTATGTCAATACAGAGTTATTTTTCTTCTTGATATTGTTTTATTTTTGCCAAATGTTCCTGTTAAATGTTAGCTTTAACAAAATTTTTTTACTGTTACCTGTTTCTATCATAACTTTGTAGGAATAATATGATCTTTTCCACTTACAGCAAGTGCAGACACAGCCTACTGATGAAGCCTAGCTTGCTCCCAAAGGGTGAGAATAATACCCTAGTGTGAGAGATTTTACTCATGCTTGAATGCTATTCTCTCACTTGTAATGTCACAGACTTGTATTGCCACCTTAAAATTCTCTCTCTCTCTCTCTCTCTCTCTCTCTCTCTCTCTCTCTCTCCCCTACCAGAACATCCTAAAACCATGCAGCTAGACATCTAATTCCTGTGCAAAGCTTCCTTGAATGACACCAGGAAAGTAGAGAGCAGGCCAGTTAGAACAATGGGGTAGGGAGAAGGGAGGTGAACTGAGGTAGAGTAATCCATGTAACTGGCCAGTGGATCAGGGAGTGGGTACCAAGTGACACTGGACTCAGACAAGACATATGATCTTACATCGAAACAAACAGAGGACCACCTTTCAGAACAGAGCTAAACTGAATTTAGCAGTTTAAAATTTGAAATGTATGCTTACATGCATGCCATGCTTGCTGAACAATCAATTTGCATTGCATTAAATTAATGTAGTAATGAATAGCTATAAAAATCGCACATTTCATACATTAAATTTAATGATAAAATAATAGGTAATAATAAGTTGACCATTCTAATATAAATATCAATCAGTAAATGCACTCAAAAATAATGAATAACTTTAGGCATCCCATTTCTGGGGCGGCAATATTCAAAGAAAACCATATAAATTGGGAAGCCATTGTCCATCAAGATAAGTTAATTAGCCTAGAAAGAGACATACAAGAGGCTGTTAACCTGCATCATAGGCCTGCAGCAGACTTCTCTGGACTTTATATATATTAATTTCAGAAATTGACTATGATATTACCTTTATTTTGGCATGCTATTTCCAAATCATTTGCTTTTATGGTTAAAGGAAATTGCTAACACCCATGCTTGGAACAGGACCAGAGCAAAGGTGGTAAGTTCTTGGTGAGCCAAGAAAGTGAGAAACATATGTATTTGGTATTTAAGATTCATTTGGGTTTTTAAATTCAACAACATGATTTATTTTTACTTGTTTTTTCCCCTTCTCTAATTATCTATGTGCATGAGACGGTTCTTTTTTTTTAAGAAGTACTTAAAAAAGTGACTCACATAGACGTGGGATGGAGCTAGATGGTTCTGCATGTGCTGAATGAGCTGTGAATAACGATTTTCAGACAGCAGACTTTATACACACAGAAACTCAACTGCTGCAGGTTGGCCAGCATGAGCCCCCAGGGAAAGAGGACCACCCAGAAAAGGCTCAGTGTGCAAGGATTGCCTACTTAAAGAGGAACCTCTGGAAATCTTTTTGATGAGGTGTGTGAGGTTTCTTATACTTCAAGAAATCCAAGTCCTTTCAGCCCCCCATCCAAGTCCCTTCAAACACTTCCCAAGCACAGAACACTTCCCAAGCACAGAAATCTGTGATCATGCAAAATGCAAGGAGGGCCTTGCTCTGTGCAGTCTTACTACATCCTCCATAATCTTGGGGCACCCAAGATGCTACACAGTACGCGCACGCACACACACACACACTAAACATTCAGCTAATGCTGGGCTTAACAAAACTGTAGGTTTGGGCTTTGTTTGTAAACTATAAAGGTCTTCCTTTAACATGCCAAGAAGTACTAAGAAACCACAAGTGGAGATACAGCAGATGTACCACCCCGAACTCAGAAAAACCATAGCATCATGAATGACGCACCCATCTCCAGGGTTCCATGAAACACAGTATAGGGAACATGTACCTAACATAACAGAATTGAGGAGCCAGTCTATTTTGTATGAAAAGAGCCAGATATCTTACTTTCTTGCAAAACAAAAGTAAATCAACAGAAAATGAATTAATGTAAAGTAATTAATTCTTAAGCATTAGCCTGGGACAAAAGGAAAGGGGGGTTCACATGATGATTTCTTTGATATTTTTATAGAAAGTTTTTGGAGTTTTTAGTTGAGGAACTCTTGCCAGAGTTAAACCAGGACTCCTTCAAATCAGCAGCTGAATGGTCACCTGTGGTTTTAAGTGACTGTATCTTCACTGAGGATAACAGAGCATTGCAGAGGCTCACACAGCTCTCTTTATAGAGGATCCTTCCGAAGAACCCTGTATTGCTAGCCTCTTAATGGAACCCCAAACCCAGACCATACACCAACATGTCCCTGCCCTCCTGTCTAGGGGACCTGCGGATGGAGCAAGGCTAATATTTTTTTGGTGAAAAGGATTCCCCAAATCAGAACAGCAGGGTGTGGGGGTTCACACCTTGCATCCTAGCATTTGAGAGGCTGCGACAGGAGGAATGTGGTGAGTTTGAGGCCAACCTGGACTAAGATTTGTGAGACTCTATCTCAAAATGGAAAAAAAAATCAAATAAACAAATTACGATAAAAAATTAGAAAGATTTCTTTGCCCTGAGATTCTAGTTCCATCCCTCAGGTTTTCTTTAAAAATAGAATTAATGGGGTTATGGAGACAGATCAGTAGCTTAAGAGCATTTGCTGCTCGTGTAGAGGACGTGTATTCAATTCCTAGCACCCTCATTAGGCAGTTCACAGTAACTTCAATAACTCTGGTTCCAGGGGATCTGACGCCCTCTTCTGACTTCTGAGGACACCAAGCACGCATGTGGTACCCAGACATACATCAGGCAAAACATTCATATACATAAAACATTCATAATGTAAAGTAGAGCTAAGGAGATGAGGGCTGGGAAGAAGCTCTTCCCACTCCAGAAAGTTCTGCTGGGTGCTGGAGAGGCCACCATTTGGCACTTCGTAGACTTCATTTGCACATTCTCGGTTGTTTTGCTATAAATGTAACCACCGGTATGCACAAACATTCACAGTACACTGAGTCTACAATGCCAAACTGAGGGTTTTTTTCATGTTTTTTTATAATAATTTTTTTTTTTAGTTTTTGAAATCATAATATAATGACATCATTCCCCCTTTCTTCTCCTCACTCCAACCTCTCCCATGTATCTCCCCTTAATCTCTCAAATTCATGTGATTGTTGTTACAGATCATCTGGAACCCCTAGCTCCAGGGCCTCCAAGGGCACCAGACACATATGTAGTACACAGACATACATGGAAACAAAACATTCATACACATAAGACAGTTTAGGGGAGGGAAAATTTCCCCCAACCATGTCAATTGTCCCATTCTTACCATGTCCCCTCATGTTTCCAAATGCAGAGGCCAAGGAAGAAAAGCTGGGCCTGGTTTTGCTTACTTTATATTTAGGCAGAAAGCTATGCACAGAGCAGAACATCTCCAGAAACACCATCGTTCCCTTAATGTCTTTTGGCACAAATGTTTTTAAAGTAGGTTAAAGAACTATGCTGCCTGCTACTTAACATACTAACATGTGATGTAGGTGTGTAAAATCCATACTTTCCCCTGGGAAGACAGCTCATCCTTTAAGATCCAGTTTCTGGTCCAGCAGAAGGTATGGGGAGGTTGACAAAATGACTGCCCTCGAGTGTGAGCACTGGTGTGAAGGTTCCCGGAGCCTCTCTGTATAATCCCCACACATCTGCAGTGAAACAGGAGGCAGAGTCAGGATAAGGACCCAGGGCTAGGGAGCCTGACATGAGCAATGATGAATAACAAGAGTGAAATTTCAGGTCTGATGCTTAAGTTTGTCCTTAGTCCAGCACACACACACACACACACACACACACACACCCCAATAAACAAACACCCTTTGGTATTGCCTCCCAGATGTGACCCTTCAATGGCTATCTGATTCAACCTCTTCATAAAAAACAATGGAAGTGGAAATAGGTCCCCCAGTGTCTGCCGAGTTGGCAGAAGAGACAAAGGTCTGGCCTAGGTGGGAGGTACCAGTGAGCTAGACAACTCCCCAGCCAGTTTCCCCTCATTTTTGTCTTACCACAGTGTTAAGAAGCAAGCCAGGGTCCTGCACATATCAGACAGCATCTCCACCACTGGACCTCCGGTCTCTCTGCTCAGTTTCATGCTTTTTGGTTGGTTGGCTTACTTTTGTTTTTTGAGGTAGGGTCAGTCTTGCTATGAAATCCCAGGTGGCCTGAACCTCTCAAGCATCCAGTGTGCTTCGGCTTCCCAATGGCTGGGGTTACCAACCTGACTCACCGCACACGGCTTTTATACTCTTTCTCTGCTCACGTGCTGCAAGCTTGTAGAAAAATTGGAATATGCCCTTCACATAAGAAAGGTGGGAGCCGGGAGTAGTGGCACGTACCCTGCCAGCCTGCCGGTGGGAAGGGCGTGGAAGAAGGATCTGAAGGGCAGCTTGGACTATATGAGGTCCAACCTCAAAAAAAAGAGGAGTTTGGGGTTTGGTTAAGGGATCAAATGTGGGCTTAGGTCTTAGCAAGGACCAGTCAATATGGAGTTATAGACGGAAGCAAAGGAAACTCAGAGCAGCAAGGTCTCCTTGTGGTATTATCCCAGAGCTCAGCCCTCTGCAAGCCTGGGCTGCGGCACTCGAACTCTGGGGACAGGGAAAGGAAGGAGAGACTACTGTATATTCATATTTCGGGGATATTTTTAGTCTTGTGTTTTTGACGTGTGAGCTGCCAGCACAAAATACACCAAACACCTTCCTAACTCCCTCAAACCAAATAAATAAATGAAAAGAGAGAGGCTGCTTAAACCCTTGACAAGCGGCTTGTCAAGAAAAGCTGTTTTTCACACAAGAAACCTCTTTCAGAACCCTAAATCCGGCTGCATTCTGTTCTATTTGCAGCACCCTTATCTGTTAGCATCATAACAGAAAAGTGTAAATTGGACCCCCCTCAAGAAAAATCCATTTTATTTTTAAAGCCAAACCGTGATCAAGGAGTTTGCCTGCTTTCCAGAACACTGCCTTTACATGTGAGAAAAGGAGTCACAGCCTTATAAGAGGAGTGTGCTATTGACTCTCGGTCTTAATGCTGCAACCAAGAGCTTAGCCAAAAGGGCTGAGGCTTTCTAACCATGTTAGGAGTAAATATTTTTAGTGATGGCTTGACTGTGGCATCAAGAACTTAGAATCTGGAGGAAAGAATGTTTGAGAACAATCTGGGTCTGAGGCGATTTGAGGTCTGTACACAGGTTATTATGGAATTATCTGTCCTGATGCAGACTGCAACAGAATTTCTGAGGCCTAGGGCATGGAGACCCAGAGAGAGGAAGAAAATCTAAACATTAGTGGAATGGCCCAGTTTAATCTCACAGTCCAGCATAAGGAAGAAGTCGGGAGGAAGACGATGCACTGTCTTTAAATTCTTATTTCATGTGTACGGATGTTTTGCCTGAGCTGTGAGCCATGCGCGTTCAGTGCCTGTGGTGTTAATAGATGATTGTGAGCCACCATGTGAATGCTGTGAATTGAACCTGTGTCCAGTGAAAGAGCAACCAACGCTCTTAACCACTGTGCTCTCTCTCCAGCCCCAGAAAGATGTATTTAAAAAAATTACAGGAAAAATTCTAAGACTATGGAAAAGAAGCCAATATCTCCAGGGATATATGATTGCAGGGGCTGAATTGAAAGGTATCATGGCTTGACTACGTAAGGATCAGACTGACCCAACCCACAGTGGCCAGAGGTAGAGATGAAGCTCTTCCAGACACTCAAAGCCCTCACAAGGCTGCCTTCTAGATCACTACCCAACACTTTGGTTAGTTTGTTTGTTCGTTTGTTTGTTTTTACCACTTTGGGTTTTAAGTATCGACAAGGGACCCTATATGCACAAGGAGCCACAGAGAGGATGCCTCACTTGGCCCTTTCTTTGGACCAATGCTTCTTTAGCAATGAAGTGTCTCCTTAAAGAGAGGCCTGGGTGAGGAAGTTACATCCTGAAACCTCCCTGGGTGAGGCCAAGTAGACCCTGGGCTGAGTAGAAAGAAAGAACAAGAGGTCAACCATGGGGATGGCTTCCAAGCAAAGGCGGAAAGAAATGGGAGTGGACTAAGAGAGCTTTAACTGTGTATTACCACCGAAGGACTGCGTGAATGTTACAAGATGCATTCATTTCATAGCCCACAGCATACAGACGTGCATTCCACAGCCCACACCATACAGATATGTGTTTCATGGTCCATGCCACATAGACATGCATTTCATAATCCACACCATACGAACAATCTATAAAGTTTTACGGGATTTTTTTGTTTGCTTGCTTGTTTTGCTATTGTTGCCACCTTAAATATCTCCAAGTTTTTGTCTATGGCTCCCCAGAGTATCTCAGCCGAGTTCCACGACTCCCTGCCTTCTCTTAGCAGGTGCTTGCACAGTTTTTAGCAATTCTGACATTCCCCAATCGCACCAGAAGACAGTTCTTGGCCCTTCTCTTCCCTTTGCAGCTTGAAAATGACAGGTTCAATTTTGACAGTTATTACCTATAAGTCATTAAATATTTTCCTCGACAATCATGCAGGGAGGCTTGGAATATACACCAGCCATCAGCTGCTCCATGCCGAGTCACAGGCAAATGCTTGAATATGCATTTAGGAAAGAACACATACAAGTCCAAGGCATTTTTTCCCAAACAGCCAAGACTCCAGTTTCAAACCTGACAAAAATAACAGAAGAAAGAAAATCCAGATTGATCAGTCTAACGTAAAACATAATAATGTAAAAATATGAACTCAAAAACAGTAGAGAGAAAATTCTCAAGTGCAATAATAACATTTCACAAGCAAATGGTGATAATTACAGGGATACTAGGACCAAAGACAGGAATAGTCCTTTCCCAATTCATTATCTCAATAGGCTAATAAAAGAGAAAGTCTGTAATCACTCAAAATATATCTGATAAAAATAAGCAAGTTGGTGGAAAGATGGCTCAGCAGTTAGGAGCACTGGCCACTCTTCCATAGGACCCAGGTTCAATTCCCAGCAACCACAAGGCAGCTCATACCTTCTGGGACTCCAGTTCCAGGGGCTCTGACCCCCTCTTCTGACTTCCATGGGCACCAGGCAAAACATTTATAAGAAAATGAATTCAGAAAGTTGGCTGTGAGTATACTCTAAAATAAATAAAACTCTTGGACTACTCTAATATGAAAAAGAAAAAGAAAAAACTACCTTATCTCATGAGCCCAAATGGGCTGGGGACATAGCTCAGTTAGTTAAATGTTTATCTTGCTGACATGAGGACCTTAGTTCTGCATTCAATTTCTAGCACTTTTTAAAAGATGGTTGTGATTGTTTACATTTGTAATCTCAGCACCGGGAGACAGAGAGAGTCATATGTCCAGGGTTCTCTGGCCAATCAGCCCAAACAACTCAGCAAGCAAGTTCCAGACCAGTGAGACCCTGTCTGAGGAAACAAGGTGGATGGCTCCTGAGGCATGATGCCTGAGGTTGTCCTCTTGCCTTTTCACAGATGCACACACATGTGCACATACACCCACATACACATGTATAACACACACAGTCACTCAAGGCTGCCACATAAGAAACAGTCTTATCATTACCAAAATCAGCAATTTCACACCTTCCAAGTTAAAACTACTCAGTGCACTGAAGAGATTGTCATGAAGAATAGACGTTGGAAAGAGGCAAAAGTATTTAGTGTGTGCGTGTATGTGTGTGTTTATAACTAAAGCACCAGAGAGGCTCCATGAAAAAAAATGAGTGGAGATATTAGAACAAGAGTCAGCTCTGGGTTAACGAACTAACATATAAAATACAAATTAAAATCAGAAGAAAAGATACTCTGAATAAGAGCAAAATGGCATTCATTTTCAAGAAATGAACTTAAGGAACCCACAACTGACACACACAAAACCATCAAAATATTACAGAGATACACAAGGATGACAAATTAAGGCAAGGAAAGCCATTGCTCTTAGAGGAGCAGCATCCTCATGAAAATGTCATTTACTCCCACACTGCTCTACACATCTAACATGATTCCAATAAAAATGCCAACAGACATGCTTTGAAATTTGGAAAAATCAATTCTAAAAGGCATATGAAAAATTAACCTTTGAGAATAGTCAGGAAAATTCTGAAGTGCAGAGTTATCAGCCCCACTGGGCATTAAAACATACTATAAAGCTAAGATAATTAGAATAGTTTGTTACTAGAGAAACAATAATGAGGAAAAATGGAGCCAAAAATCTCACAGAAATAGACATAATGCGTATAGAAATTTATTATGCAATAAAGTAGGCATTTCAGATGTGGTAGAAAGATAAATTATCCAATAAGCACATTGGTACACTCGGCCAGTTATGGGATGTGTGTGGGTGATGCCAGTTCCTGTCTTGTGTCTCACATCAGGATAAGTCCCAGCAGGCTCCCAAATTAAGTGTAAAAAGTAAAGACTTTAGAAAACAAAAGAGAAGATGGGGGTGGCGAAGAAACCCAAATTATCATCTAAGCCCAAGGAAGGCTCTATTGAGTTAAGAAACAAAACTCAAATGGCACCAAATTGAAAGATAAAATGTGAGGGGAAAGGCGAAAAATCTGCACTGCATTTCAAAGTTTTGAAAGGCAAGAATGCTAACAACAAAGAAAAAAGCAGAACAAAGAGGCAGATCCACCCACAACTTGACCCTAAACAGACTCCTTATAAATCATTCCATGTTGGGCCACCCTGTGTCGGAATGGGAAGGTTGGTGTCCTACCTGGGGCTCCCTGGAAGACTCCTTTGGAGCTGCAGAAGAGTGTGCCCGTTGGTTGGACAGTGTTCTCAGCATCAGTACCCATACAAAGTGAAGGATCAGGATGAGATCCCATCCAAGCCTCAGCTCCTCCCCCAGCTGTTCTGGAGCTGTGATGGCACTCAGCATTGTCCCAGAGTGGAAACAGGGCCTTCACCATTCTAATTCCACACCGACTAGAACTCAGATGATGGTATCTTGCAGAAAGAAGGGGGGAGTTCAACTAGATGCCGTCTTTAGTGGAAGGAGCCCAGAAGGGGACAGAGGGCTGGCTTCTGACATTCCCATGTGCAAGAGCAGGGAAAGGGAGCCTGGGCTTGAAGAATGACCTGGACCCCACGAGCCCAGCTTTAACAACCGCTAGAAAGAGATGCCGGACAGAAGAAAAACAAGTGGCTGAATACTACACAGATCCATGTTCAGCTTCATTCCCAACAAATAAGATGTTCGCAACCAACTCCAGGTGTCCCATTGAATGAGCAAAGAAAAATGGCTGCCAACACATAGCTAACACTCATGCTGGGAAATGCCTTGGTGATGGGAAATGCATAACTCTTTCAAGTCCATTTGACACTTCCTACCACTCTGAAAGTTCACGTATCTCCTGACCTGGCATCATCTCTTAGGTGAATTCACACATTTCCAAAATACACATTACAACCATTAACGGTGACTACCTTGAAAGCCCAAAAGTGCAAGGCAGGCAAGAGATGCTTGCTTTGCTGTGTTTGTTTTTATAGCACATAGGATATTTTGCTCATCAGCTGAAGGATTAGGGGAGCACTATTTCTAGGTAAAGATTGAATTCAGCTATATAATGGAAACCTACATTTGCACCAAGAACTTAATGTGGAGAAAAAAGACATAACATGCAGAATGGGGAGAAATGAAGAATGCATCTCTCAAATGTCTGAAACTGGGATCACTGAGTTACGGAATAGTAGGAACTTGGAGTGAGCTTGTAAAGATCTAACACGCCTGCCACCCAATGGGAATAGTCAAGGCCTCTAAAAATTACACCAGAGCAAGTGGCAGGAATCTTCTAGAAACTATCATTTTTAAAGTTTTATTTATTACTTTAGTTGTGTATGTGCGTGCGTCTGTGGATGTGTTTGCTGGTGCCTTGGAGGCCAGAGGCCTCAGATTCCTGAAGCTGGAGTTACAGGTGGTTGTGAGCTGCCTGATAGGTTCTAGGAATTGAACCCCAGTCCTCTGAAAAACAACATGCATTCTTAACTTCCAAGCCATCTCTCCAGGCCTAGAAACTATTGTAACTATAAGTAACAAGAAGAAAAAATAGGTTGGTTTAAATGTATGTAGGTATGTGTGTGTGTTTGTGCCTATGTGTATATGTATGTAACTGTGTATATACATGTGTGTT
Source organism: Ondatra zibethicus (assembly GCA_004026605.1). NCBI lineage: Eukaryota > Metazoa > Chordata > Mammalia > Rodentia > Cricetidae > Ondatra > Ondatra zibethicus. The sequence goes on from PVIU01002434.1 coordinate 12,223, forward strand.
CATCTATATGTATGTATATGTGTGCATCTGTGTCTGTTGTGTGCACAATTGTGTGTCTGCATGTGTATGTATGTGTTGTCTGGATATGTAAATATATGAATATGCATTTGTCTTGTGTATATATATATATGCATGCCTGTATGTCTGTATGTATGTGACATGTGTCTGTATATATGTGCATGCATTTGTATATGGGAATATACACATGTATTGGTGTTTCTGTATGTATGCATGTGCTCATTAATGTCTCTGTGTGCACTGTGTGAGTGTAAACATATATGTCTGTATATTTGTATATGCATGTACATATGTTGCTCCATGTGCACATGCACACTATCTGTGCATGTGTAGACTTGAGTATATAGGTGTGAATATATCTGTGTGTATATATGCATGCATGTGTGCATATGTGTATCTGTGCATGTGTCTATGTATGTGTGTATGCATATATGTATGTCTCTGTATATGCATATGTGTGTGGACATATATGTACACATCATGTGTGTCTGTTGAGGATCTTTCACCTGGACAGCCTTGTAATGACCCAGAGTAGAAAGCCATTTTCCTCTGCTCTGCTGATGGTGTTTCTCATTGTGCCCAGACCCTTCAATAGAAAGTGCTGCTTCCCACGGCTGACCATCTGCTGTCATCCACACAAAGGGTCTACATAGATCTCTACCAGTTGCTGAACTTCACAAGTGGCCCCTCCCCCAACCCATTAATTAATTGTTGCAGCTCTAAACCTCTGAGAAGAGGAAAGTAATCCGAATACGCCCCCCTCCCTTTGATGCGCACACCACAGGGCAACTCTTTCTGGAATCCTCCAGAAAACGGATGTGGCTCAGCAACAGTTAAAGATGGATTTCTTGTGCCTCTTGCGCATTTACATAATTGATTCGCTGGATAATGTACTCTGCTTCCTTATTTAATAAACATGTTAATGATTTCAGACAATTACTCAAAACTGCCTACAAGTGTCTGCCTAAGAAAAGCAACAAAAAATAATTAAAATGAAAATACACACCAAAAGGCACATCCTTCATATCGCATTACACCAGATATTAAGTCAATATGTCACCCTGTCACTAGTCACTTGCTACCTGCTGTTATACATTTATTCAAATTCTAATGTATTAGCTGAGGCTGAGACATTGGTGAGACACCCAAGTGGGTGAGCACACAGTGAGGGAATAAACCTGGCACTCTGTTGGGGTACAGGCAATGAAATAGCAGAGAAGGGGGGGCGTGATAAAACACAGGCCAAAAACAGAAGGTTGGCGCAGACGCCTTAACAAAGCAAAGCTTCTTCAGGCTACTCCTGGTGGGAGGCAGTCACAGGAGAACTAAATGGATTCCATTTCCTCAGAGCTTGGAGCACCAAGCAGGCCAGCATCCCCACAGGTCCAGTGCTGGCAGACACCTTGTCTGAGCCAGCCATTTTCACATTGCCTTATTTTAATCCTCCAACACATTCACATGAGTCCATCAAAAGTCACTGCTTGAGTTGTACAAAAAATGGGCATTTCCATTCCCAAGAGAACCAGGAGGGCAGCGAGTGGCACCCAGTAACCTTGTGTATGGGCTGGCATGATTCCAGTCCTCTGTGGACCCTGGCCAGGACCATGCAAGCTTGGTTCTTCCAACTCCTGACAGACGTCTAAGCTGTTTGGACTCAGTGGGTTCTAGGTATCCTCCTGGCCGCTAGGAGGAAGGGTTGCCTGCCTGGTACAACAAGATGCTGTAGGAATATGGATGTTACCAGTCCTTGCTAGAAGCTAGCAGATTCTGACTTATGACGTACCAGATCCATACGATTCATAAGACAATCAGGGGCGAAGAAGAAAGAATGGAACTTGCTGAGAAGAAATCAGGTCTTTCATCAGGAAATCTGCTGGGAAGGGCCCGAAAGTTGAGTGAGGAACCAGGGGCTTTTTGGCTTAGTATGATCCTTTTTTTTTTTTATTTCAAAGCCCAAGTGTTTTGTGTAGAGGCCACCCATAATATTAGCTCATAATAACATAGGTCAGTAGGTGTGTGTGTGTGTGTGTGTGTGTGAGAGAGAGAGAGAGAGAGAGAGAGAGAGAGAGAGAGAGCTTCAGGTCTTTGTCTTCTCTTTTACTATAATAACCCAACTTGTTCAGCTGGTGTCCTGTGGAGGAAATGGGAACAAAATAACAGTTAATTCAGAAGCACCCAAAGAAACAGGCACTTAACTAGAAGTCTACTGAGCTGACAAGGAACTTAAAAATAACAGGTGGCAAAGTCTAGCCAGAGTCCTAGCTCAGCTTTGTGCGTAGCAAATATTGTGTTTCAGGTGCCTAAGGTATCCTTAAACTGAGGTATTAAGAGGCCAGCACTGAGCTCCTGGCTTCATGTTTTGTTTTCCCACATACCGAATGATCCTCTAAACTACGGAAGGAGCAAAGGGTCACACGCTGTAACCTGTCTGCTGTGAGAACGTGGCTTCCCAGTCTTCTGAGACAGACCCAAGCCATGAAGCATGATGAACCAACAGAGTCACCCATGTCAAATATTACCAAAAGAAGCTCGGGAGATGGCTCAGCAGGTAAAAGTGCTCTATGTGTAAGTTTGAAGAACTGAGTTCAAATCCTCAGCATCCCCATAAGAAGGCAGGAATCCAGATGAATGCCAGTAGCACTAGTGTGGGGTGGTGCAGAGACAGCAGGATTCCCCAGGCTCCAGTGCCGGCCAGTCTAGCCAAATACAAGAAGACTAAGGAAGACAGGGAGCATAGACTTCTGACTTCCATGCTTCCATGCACCTGTACATGCAGGGACACACACACACACACACACACACACACACACACACACACACACACACACACACTCACACAGCTAAAAAGAAAAAAGAAAAACGAAAAACCTGATAAATTAATTTAATTCAACCCTTCCTCCCCAAAGAAAGAATAACACAAACAGGGTAAGGTGGGAATACTTGATGTTAATAGCAGTCCTGCAAGGTCATGGCCAATTCCTTCTGGTCAGGAAGAGAAGCAGATAAGACCCTGAACAATTGTTCAGTATTTTTAAGAGACCCTTTACACAGCAGCTCGGAAGTTAATTTAAAATAATAATGGGATCTGTGACCTGACAATTCCAAGAGGAAAGGAGGCTTAAATGATCTCTTATATAGACAAAAATCTACTCAGGTGATTTATTTCATGTGACCTGTTTTGAAAGGCAGGGAGCTCATAGTCCTCACACGGAGTAAGTGACTGGGAGCAGCCTCATGCACAGAGAGGCCCAGGACAAGGGCTCCCCTCCCAGATCCTCTGGGGCTCCCCAGACAACTGTGTCTATACCCCTTGATGCTTCCAACAATGGACATAAGCTGTATCTTAGTCTCCCGTTGGAGTTGAGGTTCAGGGGAAAGTGTAACTCAGAGATTAGGGCATTCTCATACTGTCTCCTGCAGAAGAAATGGCTACATCACCAGCTTCCTTGACAAGTTCAACAGCGTCTGGCTGACCATGGTGGCTCCTGTTACAAAGATCTGTGGGGCCTGTGAGAGAGGTGCTAAACAACCCCACCATTGGTCCTATTCCTTCATCTCCATGGCAACTGTATCCTTAAGCCTGGACACCCAAGACTTTCCCCCTTCCTGTAGAGCTCCAACCAGACAAGTTTCTCATCAAAAGAGCCCCATCACTACTACGAGGCAAGAAGCTAGACCCACTGCTAACATGCCTTTCTCTCTAAGCCATTTCCTTTTCATTCATCTGCTGCCTTTCTTATTAGATCCCCAGAGAGGATTTGAAGGAACTTACAAGAAAGGACAGATATGCCATTAATCAGTGCTGAAGCAAAGAGGAAGCAACTGTGCTAAGCTCATGATGATTAATATAACAGTTGAGATTCCATGGGGACACCAGCCAGGAGCTTCCAGGCAGCCACAACAAAAGGGAAAGCACTGGCAAGGAATGGCTACCTGTTTCTCATTGTCAGAAATGACAAAGAACAAGATACCCCCATGGAGGAAGACTTCAGAGCAGTTTGTGAAGGGCTGGCTTGGGAAGGCCACATCCCCGGCTGAGAATGCCCACTTCTCGTTCATACTCACCACACATCACACTGTGTCGTGGCATCTTTATTTCCTTAATTAGCGGGACCTGGGTTGGGGTCAAGAATTCAGGTGAGATGCCAAGTTCGAGCTCTACCATAACTAACCAGAGAAATGGTCTTATCTTTCCAGGGGGGGGAATGGCTGACAGCCATGAGCAGGTCTTTCCAACTACTATTTCTTTCTATTTTAAAGATTTCGTGCGACACACATAGGCTAGGTAGATAGATCAGTCAGTAAAGCGCTTTCTACTGAGTCAATGAGGACCTGAGTTTGATCCCCAGAATCCACATAAAAAGCCAGGCATGGTGGTACGCACTTATAAACCCAGCCCTGGGGAGGCGGAGACAGGAGCATTCCTGGGGCTCGTTAGCCAGCAAGCCTAACCTATTTGGCAAGTCCCAGGCCACATGAGAGGATGGTTCTTGAGGAACGACACCTGAGGCAGACCTCTGATTTTCACATGCACATGTGCACGCATGTATCTGAACACACAGGCACACAAAGAAAGACAAAGAAATATCAAACATGGCGAAAGCCCTTTATATATGAAGGACCAGGGCTAACATTATCCTGCAGTTTACTCTTAATTTTTATCACTTGAACTTAGCTTCTGAAAACCTCACACAGTCCAACAGTACAGCTCTGTGTAGCAGTAACTCACGCTTAATGAGTACCAGTCCACCATGCTTCTAGAAGCAAAGTAAAACTAGCAGAAGGTTACATGGGAAGCACTGACCAACCTCATCATCTATTTGGTCTTTTCTGACCTTGCAAGGCTCTACATTCATTGCCATTCTCAAAAAGGGGGCATGCAATTTAAAAGGAATTATCGTAGAGCTATCGTCTGCACACAGATGAACACGCGCAGATAATGTGTGCATACAAACAAGACCGTCTCATCAATTCGGTTCGCATTCCATGACCTCCTTCACCCCTCCCCACGCTAACACAATTATGTCTAACAGCCTCCGTTTAAACCCAAAGCCAAAAGAAAGCATCCCTAATGAAACACAATTTCAAATTAGAGTCAAATCTGTCTCCTAGACCAAAATATACAAAAAAGGCTCTTGCTTATATTTTTAAACTTCATGTGACTTATTTAAAGATTCAAGGTTTTCGCTGAAAGGAGGCAGAGATGACTAAACTTTCATTTAGGCTAAACAGTAATGCAGGCAGAATTTGGGCTCATTTGGGTTTCTTTTAATCCTCTTCACTGCTGCTTATGGAAACTAACATGACCCAGGGAGCCACAGCTCCCTGTTAACGTCTGTGTAAGACCAACACACCGACAAAGCACTGCTTTTAGTAAAACTGTCATTTCTCTACCTGTAAATTGAAATCTGTAATTATTCCATCGCTCCAGCCACCCTCTGTTGCTTTCCTTTTTATTATATTAAGTGAAGCGGAGCTATACCTATTGTGGAGATTTTGCTTTCTGAAGAGGAAAGGACTCAAGCTCCTGACCAATAGAATACAAGGGGCAGGATGGCAGTCAAGCAGCATGAATGCTCCTTAAGCCATTCCCTGCAGGAATGACTTCCAGATTACTCTTGTGGTTCTTCTTTATTTTTTAACGTGTATGGGGTGCGTACCTTCTTACCTGTATGCATACCACCTGAGTACTGTCCTCACAGAGGCCAGAAGAGGGCATCAGATCCTCTGGACCTGACATTACAGATGGTTATGAAATGCCATGTGGGTGCCGGGAACCGAACCCAGGTCCTCCACAAGAGCAGCAAGTGCTCTTATCTCCTGAACAATCTCTCCAGCCCCCATTCTTTAATTTAAAGCCCACATGTAGCCCACATAATTTCTTTAGAATACATGAAGAGAGACGATATGACTTGACAACACGAGCCCCAAATCATACAGGTGCATATATACTCACACAGATGCACACAAATCAACAAATACTCTTTTAAAAGGTCCAAAATCTTACATCCATTTTTATGATGAAACTTACCAGGTATTTATGTCAGATTCACTAGTTATTTATTAAACACCCACTGCATGCAGAGTGCAATTAATGCAAGATCAAACCATTAAACAAAACATCAGTTCTAGATTCTGCCCCCTCGTGGTAGGCTCACCACCAACACATTGCTTGCCCTGTATTCGCTATGCCTGATCTTAAGATGCCCACTGTGCTGTGAAGCAGCAAAAGACCTATCCATCCACAGAAATGGTGAAAACTCCAGAGCTATTTCACTCACCACAGCTCAGTGCCTTCTCTCTTCTCTAAATATGAAAAAAAAGAACCACGCTACCCTCCTCTCTCTCACCTGTCCCTTTCCAAAGACCCAGTGAAAGAGGATGAACCGGGAATGAAAACAGCCAAAAATGAAGTCTCATAAACATATTCAAGACAGGAACTTTTCCTCCTGAAATTAACACTTAAAACTCACATTCTCTTACAGCTCCCAAGCTCCTAAATCAGAGATAGGACTGAATTGCTGGTCAGCATCATTGACAGAAAGTACTCAGTAGACAGTGGCAATCAGTAGAGCCAAGGAGGGTAAAACAGAAAAGCTGTCCTATTATGGTTTATTCACTCACTCATCAGTCAGCCAGCCAGTTAGCCAATGAGCATTTAGTTGAGCCTCTTCTTGTGGGCAAAGCAGAACTCAAGGTGTTGAGGTGCTTAGTAGACAAAACAAACACCTCCTTTCTTATTGATCCCTCATTGATGCAGACATGGTCAGCCAAGGAAACAGGTTTGTCCGGCATCTGTCTACATATTCATTCAACCTCCACACAATAGGTTCATAGGCAATTAGTTCATACCAGGTTCTAGGTTCAGTTAGAAGAAGATCAATTTAAGATGCAAGAACTTATGGTACATCAGCAAGCTGTGGTACTCAAATACTGTGTGATGAGGGGCAGTGGGGATCCCTCTGGTTCTAGGGAAGACACGTAAATATGTGCCAGACGGACAGAGGGAGAGAAGACATTCTGATGGAGAATGACATCAGACAAGGAGACACAAGAATACAGAGAGGAATGAAACTCCACAACCCACCACAGGGAGGCCTGAATCTAGGATGGGGCTACTAAGGGAGGATTCCAAAAGAACAGGGAGGCACTTCCAAGGGCCTGGGTCTCGATGCCATGTCCAGGAGTTTTCCCATCACTCAGGAAATGTGGTGAGGAACCTATTTCTTGTTCAAATATATTTATACTGCAAGTTATCCTTCAACTATTTTTGTTTTGTTTTTGTTTTTCAAAACAGGGTTTCTCTGTGTAACCCTGGCTGTTCTGGAACTCACTCTATAGACCAGGCTGGTCTCGAACTCACAAAGTTCCACCTGCCGTTGCCTCCAGATTGCTGGGATTAAAGGTACGTACCAACTTCAACAATTAAAAGAAACTTCTTTTTGTGTACATGATATGTGCATGCATGTTTGTGTGTGTGAACATGGGAGAGCACACGCCACAGTCACTTTGTAGAGGTCAGAGGACAATCTCAAGCATTAGTTTACTTCTCACCTATTTTGGGGACCAGGTCTTTTATTGTCCATTCCTGAATATGCTGGGTACTAGCCCCTGAACTCCATAGGATTCTCCCAACACTACTTCTTATCCTGATGCAAGGGCACTGAGGTTGCAGGTGCATGCTACCGTATATAGCTTTACCCATGGCGGCAGTTTGAATAGGAACGGCCCCCATAGACTCATGTGTTTGAATGCCTGGTCACTGGGGAGTGGCCCTATTGGGAAGTGTGGCCCTGTTGGAGTAGATGTGACCTAGCTGAAGGAAGTGTGTCACTGGAGGCCACCTTTAAGGTCACAGAAGCTTACGTCTCTTCCTGCCGCCTGTGGATCCAGATGTAGAACTCTCAGCTCCTCCTCCAGCGCTATGTCTGCCTGCACACTGCCATACTTCCCGCCACGGACAACGACAGACTAGACTTCTGAAACTGTAAACCAGCCCCCAATTAAATGTTTCCCTTTATAAGAGTCACCGTGGGCATGGTGTCTCTTCACGGCAATAGAAACCCTAACAAAGACAGCCCATGTTCTCAGGAGCTGAACTCAGGTCCGCATACTTGTGAAGCAAACATTTTACCTCAGAGCCAGGTCTCAAGGCCGTGTTCCAGGCAGTGTTCTAGCCCCCGATGAGTGAGAAGAACTTTGCCAATGGTTACAGGAAAGGACATGAGGTTGCAGCTGGAACAGGCTGGATGGAACCCGACACACCCAGAAAGACGGCGGTGTCTTCTTCCAGTCACCTCATCCAGAGGGGCCAGGGAGAGCAGTGGGTCTGTCAGCTGATAATGAGCTTTAGTAAAGCCCTGCTGAGTACCTCAAACTCCAGTTAGCAATTATAGGGCATCGGCTCAAAGGTTTGGCTCCATAATTTTCATTAATTGATTTGCACAGGGAAATGGGCATGACGGACTGGATGAAGTTGCTTCCAGCTCTTAAACTCCATGGCTCTTCTTTACAGTGACATGTATCAGTATGACCTTGTGCACTCCGAGCTGTGGGTTCTATGCACGGGCTCCCTCTTTAGCTGTTAAGTACCCTTAGAAGCACAGTATTATGCAAAAGGACATAATGACAAAGGAGGTCCAGTGTCGAGCAGGACACAACCATTATCACTCAGGCTTAATGGCACTTACTGATCTGTTCCCAGGAAATGGACTTTCTAAGACAAACTCACTTCTTAGTCACTTAGATCCCTTGCCTGAAGTGAGCTCATGTGGCCCAGTGACATGAGATCTGTTTGACTAGATCTCAAATGTTTATGTCACCCAGGTACCACATAATTCCCCAGAACCCCTCTGACCTCTTAATTCCAAGGTATTATTAATTTGATAACTTCCCACCCCTGGCTTTTCTATTGGCCAAACCCAATTTTCAAAACATCTACATGCCTTTAATCCCAGCACTCAGGAGGCAGAGGCAGGCAGATCTCTGTAAGTTCGAAGGCCAGCCTGGTCTACAGAGCTAGTTCCAGGACAGGCTCCAAAGCTACAGAGATAACTGTCTCAAAAACAACAACAACAACAACAAAAACAAACAAACAAACAAACAAAAAAAACCATCTCATTCCAAAGCTCTCCTTCACAAGACACCATTCTGACCATTCTGGAGTCTTTGGTAATTTTCCTTTTAATGCACCCTATTTGTGTTATAGAAAGGGAGACAAGAGAAAGGTTGAGACAGGTAATGGTGACCAGGCAAGTTGATTCTTCAATAAACCAAGGCTGTGAGACCATTCATCAGTTGTTCATCTTCAAGGTCTTCAAGGCAGCTCCCACTGACTCAGATCCATACTCCTCCTGGGACCCAGGTTTTCAAGGCGGAAACCAAATGACTAAGACACTGTGAACCACAGCAGCACCAAACCAACAAACATTTTAAGCAAAAGGGCTCGGGAGAATCTTTGCAGCTGAAGGCAATGGTTCTTAGTGACAACAGGCCAGCCATCATTTCAGATGGATCATGTCCCATTTGTGGTTAAAAATAGCACAAAACATACAGGCTTCAATTAACTGAGTTTACTTCATATAGTAAAGGCGGCGACGTAGTAAAGCCTCTTTTGAAGCCCTGCATTCTGGTGTGTTTCTTCAAACAGAAAAGAGGAATAGCGCTGGGAGGGCTGTAATGTAGTTCAGTTGGTAGAGCACTTGCCTAGTACGTAAAGCATCTGAGTTTGGTCCCCATCCCTACATAAACTGGGCATGGTGGCATATAGCTGTAATCCCAGGATTTAGGAGACAGAAGCAGGAAGATTAGAAGTTCAAGGTCATCCTTGGTTACACTGTAAATTCAAGGTCAGACTAGGCTATACAAGACTCTGTCACAGAGAGAGAGAGAGAGAATATGCTATAAGGTGGTATTAGGACTGGAAAACCCATTGTGTCAGCGACTCAGTGGGGTGTGTCCTGGAGAGAAATGGCCTCGACCGTGTCAGCTCTGATAGAAAACACATGTTGAGATATGAAAGTAATAACAGTCCTGCCTCTGGCACTATAGGAGGGAGGTCAGTCTGGGCACGAAGCCTTTCTTTGGGCATATTAGCGATGCATGAGATCTCCTCTCTCTGGCTTGCCATGTTATAGGAAATACATCTTCCGCAGGCATCAACTTGAAGCTTAGTACCAGATAAAGCCAGCTCAAGAGAAGGCAGGAGAAGTTTCTAAACTGGGAAGGGGAAAAAAAGGGTGAGAAAAAGAGAAATTCAGATACTCCATGAAGAGCAGGTTAGTGTCCCAGCTCTTGGGGATCAGTGGCCCGGGGCATGAGAAGAGCTTTGGAAGACTCTTGGGGCTATTGAATAACAGACACCGTTCAGATGGGAAAGACTGGGCAAACTTCTCCTGGGTGATGCTTGACAAGTTGTCTCATCATCAGCTGCGAGAGGAAACACATTCACTACTTGCTCCAGTAATATTAATTACCCAGCACCAGCAGAAACTTGACAAAGGGGATGATGTGTTTAGAGACATCAGCTGTAGTGAGTCACTGGGCCCAGAGGCAGGATGCGGGCCCGTGCAATGGCAGTGCCTGCTCTTCCCCAGAACCCTGGAAAATAAAGCTACGCCCTGTCGCCTTAACCAAACCGGAGCGGGGCCTGGTGTGGGTATGCATTCCATTCCATACCCTGCATTCTGGAGCACAGAACCGATGCCTACAAACACTGTGGACTTCTCAGAACCAATGCTCAGGATGTGGATCCAGCTGCAGCCAGTCACACTTCTCCCTCACGACTTTTCTGGAAGAAATTTTTGCACAAGGAAAAGAAAAATCTCATGAGATGCTCAAAAGCCAAAGGACAGTACTCACCCATAACTGAATTGTAAGGCAGGGAAAACAATTAGGTGGGGGCAATCAGAGGAGATGTATTCAAGATATTTAAATATCTGCTCTTGCCATTTTTAGGATAATTCTAGAGCGTTCTATTTGTTTAATTTTTTTTCAAATGGTTGAACACCAAGACAGCTGCTTGGAACTGAGTGGTTTCTTTTAAGCAGAAAGGCAGAAACAAAGAGAAGTTTCCTTCTCCCTCCCCAAGGCCAACACCCCCTACAGTCTATGAGTCATAAATAGCCCTGGAAGAGCCAGCTCCATGGAGGCTTCTGGCTCATCTCAATTATCTTCCCCCAGGGACTGGAGAGTTGGTGCCAGAGAACAGCCCAGCAGGGGTTTGTGGGAGTGAAAAGTGGCCCCGGTTGCCCAGGGCCCTGGGCAGTAGATGTGGTCTAGGAAGGGGTTAAAACATTAGTAGCTGTGGTATTCTAAAAGTCATTATTTGGGCTGGGAGGTGTATGTCAAGGTTTGGGCCATGAAGAGTCCAGGGATCTGCCTCCTTTTCCACATGCCTCACTTTATAGATAATGTTAAATCTGTGAGCCAATATCACATGCCTGTGACTTAGAACTAGCCCATATCACAGGTTTGGTTGAGTGTGTGTAAGTGTGCACACTCCTATGTGTATACGTGTGTGTGTGTGTGTGTGTGTGTGTGTGTGTGTGTGTGAGGCCAGAGGTAAACATCAGGTGTCCATCTCAGTCACTTCTCCACCTTACTGTTTTGAGGCAAGGTTTCTCAGTGAGTCTGGAGCTCGTTGAGGGCACCGTCTGGTCAGGGAGGCTGAGGCATCCTCCCACCTCTGCTTCCTGGTGTCGGGATCACAGGTGTGCACTCTGGGCTCGTGTTGAACTCATGTATGTCCTCACGCTTACATGGCAAGTAATTGACCTGCCTGAGTCATCTCCCCAGATCCAAAGATTTATCTTTATAAAGGAATTTTCCAGCATGTAAGAAAAGCATCGTGAAGAGCCGGCTTAAGGTTGTTCATCTTCTGTGAGGAGCGGTGAGAGGGTGAGTGCACCGGGGAGCCTGGGCGGTGTAGCCAGGGCCTCCAGCTCCTTCTCAATCACACACACTAGAGTATGATCAATACATTTCAAGGCAGAGCATCATTTATCCTTCCCCAAGCTTCAGAAAACCAAAAAGGGGGACCCACATTGTTACATGGAACGGCAATGGAATTGTTAATTAAGTTAGCACCTGGCACATGGAACTCAGCACATATTTGAGATATAAAGAAATGACCAGATCCAAGTACTTTGGCCAAATGGGGCTAGATGAAAATATCAGAAATATTAGGATCTGACTCCTCCCGAGGCAACAAAATTAGCCGTTTGGGCATAAATATAGACAATGTCATGAACACATGTAGGGGTGCTACAGAGACAGTTGTCTACAGGATAAAACAACCATAGAGCTGTGTGTCCATGGGGAGGTATGCTGGCCCCTCTGTTCCTTACCTATAAAGGAAATGTCTTTTTATTTTAAGCAACTATTTGTATACACTAAGTGATACAGTAACTATACAATCAAATTTCAAAGTTAAAATTTCTAGACAATTTACTTGTCAGACAGTGTTACACAATGTACCTGCACCTCAGGGTACTTCATCCCTGGCTCTAATGCCCCACTGTTTGGTTTGTTTCTTTCTTTTCTCCCAATAATCAAGATGCATGACTCATATGGTGCCAAAGGACATATGTGTCCTTGGGGACACACAGAAGAGACAAATAGCCATCCCTTGTGCCATGCCAATCTCCCTCATTTATGCATATGTGTTAAAGGCATTGCCTCTAGTCTACAGTGAGCGTTAACACTGCTTGTCAACCTGACAGAATTTAGAATCACCTAGAAGACCAACTTTGGAGAGCATCTGTGGGGGGAAGTTTCTAGATAAGGCTAACTGATCCACCCTGAATGTGTATGGCATCATCCCACGGACTCGGCTTCTAGACTGAATAGGAGAAAGCAAACCGAGGACCATCCTTCACCGCTCTCTGCTTCCTTAAGTACAGATGCAATGAGACTACCTGCCTCGTGCTCCTGCTGCCATGACGCCCCGGCCACAGAGGACTGTGAGCCCAAAGCGACCTTTCCTTACTAAAGTGGCTTTGTCACGTACGTTGTCACAGCAGTGCAGAAAGTAACCAGCCCCAGCTTAGCTAGTGACTGCCACAGTAGCCAGCTAGTGGATGGATAAACACAAGCATGTAGAAACGATGGATGGGAAGCAACACATTAGACCAGTAGAACCCATTAGCAACACAACCTTCTCTTCCCTACACTAGACCAGTAGAACCCATTAGCAACACAACCTTCTCTTCCCTACACTAGACCAGTAGAACCCATTAGCAACACAAACTTCTCTTCCCTACTCTAGACCAGTAGAACCCATTAGCATGGAGAGCAGCTGAAAAGCAGCAGGAGCAGGTCTCTGGGGTGGGTACATGTTCCCAGTTTGAAGTCCAGCAGAGCAAGGAAAACCAGCTTGTTGGGAACTTAGCAGATTTCCTTTCCCAAGAGTTTGCCATGGACACTCTACCAGAATTAATCACATATTAGACCCAGAGGCCAAAGCTTTGTCCACAGAGTATGGGATGAGGAATTCCAGCTCCACAGATGCGATCCCCAGAGTGCCTGGGGTGACAGGGTGGATTTCTCCACTCTCCAGATGGAGGGCAAAGGCATAAAGCTCTGACTTGGCTTAGGAAAGGGACTGATCACATCTTCCTCACTGCTGTGTCCCCTCTGCTGAAGATCAGTTAGCACATGTCTGCAAGCCCTGTTCCACACTTCTTAGGCTTAGTAAGGGGTTGGGCAATTAGCAATATCCCTCCTCTGGGGTAACTAACTTTGGCAAAGACACGTTACTTTGTTTTTATATTACATTTGTTTATTTTGGGTGTAGTGATGGGGACCCACATATGTCACAACAGACATGTGGAAGTCAAATGACAATCTGAAAGAGTCAGTTATCTTTTTTCCACCCTATGGGTCCTAGGAATCAAACTCTAATCACCAGACATAGTGGCAAGTACTTTTACCTACTGAGGCATCTTGCCAGTCCCCCGCCCCCACCAACACAGGCTATTTTTTAACCCACCTTACGTCCACATGTTCACACAGCTCACTACTTGGCTACACGTCTCACTACTGTGGGTGATAGTGTGCTTTTACTGAGTAAAGAAATCTTGAGAGCTTGCTATGGGCCAACCATCTCTCAGTTCTTCACATATACCTCCTCCCTGTCCCCAGTCTGCTGATGTGGGAGGAGGGAAGAAAGAGCTCCTGTGGCAGAGAGTTCTCAAGTCAGCTGAAGAGAACAAGGGCTGCATCCTACCACATTCCCAGTCACCTAAGGACAGAGGGAGGGATGGGATAAGGAGGGTGGAAGGGGCGTCTTAGGGGATGTGGCATTCACACGTACAGTGACCTCCTCTAACCGAGGACAGGATGTCATGGGAAGGACACCTCCCACTGCAGGAAGATCTTTCCTCAGATTCCAGCTTAGCCATCTTAGGACCTCAGCAAACGGCAGGTGTGGAGCACCATGTATAAATAGGCAAGGAGGTGCAGATAAATGCAGCTAGATAGCTATAAATAGGTAAACCAAGGCCTCTGACTCAGGAACCACCTCGTACCCTCTGTTAATTGAAAAATCACCAGCTCTCACAGATCCTCCTACACAAGATGAAAGGGCGACTTAGCCCACGTCACAGCTCCTTGAATGAAAGCCACACCCTCTCAGACACGGCCTGCTTCATAAGGAAGTAACTCACTTTTCCTCTTCACCCATCTCCCTGGCTTAGCACCGTCAGGCATTAAATCGCCGTTTAACCTAGAAGAGTAAAATCTCACCCTGAAAATGCACCTCCCCTTTTCTTCTTCATCACTTACAGCAATCTCTGTCTTCTTCCATCAGGGCCCCTTGTCAAAAGCCGGTGGTTATCGCATGCTAATTTCACCCACAAATACCTGATCTGAATTCGAAGTAATTAGCAGATCGGGTAACCTGAGAGATGCTGATCTTTTTTTATAACCACAAAAAAGCTTGTCACGAAGGATATTTTAGTGCAAGAACATTTCCAATCAGGAAACTTCACATCATGTTCCAAAATACCACCCTGCCTCGCATTGGAACATCCAGGCGGCATGCCCGCTGGAGGTAATAGTGTGCGTTCTGGGGACCACGGCATCCGAATGTGCCTGGGCAATAAGGTATATACTGAGTACATACCACCGGCTTGGGCAGCTGTCCATACAGAGGGACCACCTTTAACCACACTCTTCCCATGAGGGTTCGCTTTCTATTATGAATGAAAAATGCTCCGTTGAGCAGGAACGCGTGTGTCTACTGAGAATTTTCATTTTGGGATGACCTAAATATGGAAGCACGTAAACAATATAAGACACAATAAATGGGGCTGGGGAGATGGTTGTCTTGATAAAATGTTTGTCATGCAAGAATGAGGACTCAAGTTCAAGTCCCCAGCACCCACATAAAACCTGGATGTGGTGTCTTACCTCCAGTGCTGGGGAGATGAAGACAAGAGGATCCCTGGGGCTTGCTGGTTAGCCAGCCTAGATAAACTGGTGAGTCCTGGGTTCAGTGGGAGACCCTGTCTCATAAAATAAGGTGGAGAACAATGGAAGAAAAAATGCCTGACGCCAGTATCTAGTCTCTGCACTCATGTTACACAGGTAAATACACACACACACAACGACACAGTTACTACCCAATATCGCTGACAGATATTACTAACTCAAGAACTTTCAAAAGTTATATCAAACAACAAACAGTAATTCAAAAGCTATGCAAGCCTGCCTGCAGTGACCCACCCTGGAAAAGCTGTGTCTTCTTCATAGACCCTACCTAGCCCATTGAGGGCTTAGCCTCAGGTGACATATGGAGCCCAACTATAAGAAGAGAAAAATGACTCTCGTCATTTACAGGCTCACATGCCATTACACATTCTGCGTGCCATTGCTGCTTTAACATTGAACTGCACTTTATACTGAAAACTTTATTATTTATCTTTACTATCCTGTAAATAAAATCCTTCATCTTAGTATTTCTAATAAATGCAACCCCCCCCCTTGGAAAACAGCATTCTGTAGATATGATGTTTAGAAAGACAGTGAATAAAAAGCCTCAGTTAAGACATGGTAGGGGCCTGGTACTTGTTCTGTTACTACTGCTCAGAACCTCAGAAATGTGAGGGAGGGTCCAACCCTGATATGTGGTGCTGAGAGAGGCTCAACACGTGCTATTAGAGAGCTGTCAAGGGAAAGATGGAGAATTTTGAGGGTCCAAGCAAACAGAGCTGATCTAAGCAAGGACATTCTGCTCAGCCCTGCTCTCTCCTCTTTCATTTTGGAGATAGGATCTCTCACGGATCCAGATGCTCACTGGTTGACCAGACTGACAGCCCAGTGACTTCTCAGGATCTGCCTGTCTCTAGTACTTAGGCCATAGACACACACTGCCACATCTGACTTTCTACATGGACGACAAGGATCCAAACCCAGGTTCCCATGCTTGAGCGGCAAACACCTTACTCACAGAACCATCACATAGCTGTCTCTCCTGGCTCCTGCCCTGGTGCTTCAATTAACAGTGTTTATGAATGAATAGGATTCTAGATCTGGCTTGCTATACCAGCTGCCTCCTTCCATGGTGAAACATTCTGAAGGCCTTGAGGTTTCATGGTCTCAAGGTTAGTTAATGAGAGAGCTGAAACCTCAAGGGACTTGTTCAGGCACACTACAAGGCTCTTGTCTGCAAGCTCCTTAGGATATTTGCAACAGGTCTTCCAAGTGCCCACTACCTGCTACTTATACATCTCCAAGACAAAAACCTGAAACGAAGTCACTGTTACTGAGGAATCTGACAGAATGCAGAATTGCTATGTTTCCTTTAGGAAGGTCAAAACAGGTCTTCCTCTCCATATATCACACTCTACGCTCAGCAGGTTAACTCATCACACACAGGGACCCCATGTACACTGGGTGATCAGTCAATGAATAAATAAATCAGAGTCAATGGCTGTAAGTAACAGTGGAAGCCCACTCAGCATCATTACTGTAACTTCATCCCCGACCCCAGACTGCACTGAAAATCTTCCTATGCTATTTTCATTTAACTATGGGTTTATTTTCCTATTTGTATGTACATGTCTCATGTACTTTAGTATCAGTATACTGAGCCGTGGACACAGGTGATGGAGGAATCAAACAGGTCAAAGAAACCATGAGTGTCAGTAGTCTAGCAGATACCACTTGGTCAGGACATATGACAGCTAGACCTGTGAACTGTGATAGCACACAGAATCTACCTAGTCTACTCAGAGGCAATCCAGTGTACCAAAAGCCAGACATCTCCCCCTGTAAGGGCCTTAGAAGGTTCTAGAATGCATAAAATTAGGCAATGCAAGGAAATAGTACTAATCAATAACCCATGGACATGAACCTAATCTTCAAGTCAAAACAATTCCAGATATGTATTTTCTATTCTCTGGAGGAGAGGCCGGTTGCTGAGGGAAGAGGCCAGATATCGCGGTCAGATGGGTGTGGGACAGGGCAGGCAGGTAGCACAAAAGCTACAAATCTGGGTAGGGGAATCAGGACTGCTGGCTTTCTCTGGGGTGAAGGCTGCTTACGTCACAGGAGAGCTTCTGTCACTGTCTCATCTCACAGCCACCCTGCATCTTACTGACAATCACAGGGAATGCACTCTGGGGGCTCACACCGTGAACCACATGGAGTATTTCACCTGTCATTCCTTTATCCCCAGGGGGCTTTAATTTCCATGAGTCACATGGAGAAACTGAGGCTTAGCTAGGCTTAGCTGAGATGAAATGACTTGCCCAACATAGGGTAGCATGTAAGTGGTAGAGGGCCATGACTCAGGCTAATCAGTGCCCCAGCTCAGTCAACTCTGAGGCAGGTTAAATACTTGTGTAACTAAAATGTAGAAAAGTCCCAAAGCTGGATGACTTTACCACTGGAGAGCTCATCCACCGAGGTCTGTCTGTGGCACAGCCCTGGTAAGCTTCATGACCTTTCTTACAACATAAACATATGAAGAAATGTTGTAGAATATTAGTTAAAGATGGGTTACTTTTGTTTATGCTGTGGAGCATTTGTTTAAAGATGCAAAGGTGTGTTGCATTCTTTTGTGCTGAATTTGTTTAACTCTGTGAAGCTGTGTTACTGTGCCTGTCTAAAACACCTGATGGGTCTAATAAAGAGCCAAACACCCAGTAGCTAGGCAGGAGAAAGGGTAAGTGGCAGGCAGAGAGGATAAATAGGAGGAAAATCTGGGAAGAAGATCGAGGAATAAAAATGAAGGAGACATCAGAGGCCCGCTACCCAGCTACACAACCAGCAAGCCACAGAGTAAGAAGTAAAGATATGCAGAAACAGAGGAATGTAAAAGCCCAGAGGCAAAAGAAAATAGACAGGATAATTTAAGAAAAGCTGGATAGAAACAAGCGAAGTGCCAGGCGGCGGTGGTGCACACCTTTAATCCCAGGACTTGGGAGGCAGAAGCAGGTGGATCTCTGGGAGTTTGAGGCCAGCCTGGCCTACAAGAGCCAGGACAGGCTCCAAAGCTACAGAGAAATCCTGTCTTTAAAAAAAAAGAAAGAAAAAGAAACAAGCCAAGCTAAGGCTGGACATGCTAGATGTCAGATCAACTAGGGAGGTTGGGGGTAGAGAAGTAGCAGAATTGAAAGACAAGGCAAGATGGCTTTTCCAAAATAACCAGCTGTCACTGCTTTTGTCAAGATTGACACAACACTACTAAATAACACACCTGATTTAAGGAGGTTCTGCTCAGTGAAAAGGCAAGAAGAGGGTTCTGACTAGGATGCAAGCAGAGTGCTGTTAAATCCTGCAGGCTTCCATTCTCCTTATGTAGGTCCTATGAGTCTGTGCAAACTGGCCCTGCGAAGCCTTCCCCTCCAGAGCAGGGAGAGCGCCATTTCCTTGCTCCATCTGAGGCCTGGTTCTCACATATTCTGCATCAGTAAAGCCTCTAGGGATAATTCTTTCTGTCCTAGGCCTGCAGATTCAATGAGTGCCCCCCATTAAAAACTAAGAAAACCTAGAAGCATAAAGAATGATGTTTAGAAAACTAAGAGCAATATGGAGGTATAGAAGAAATCTACAGTTGGGTGAGTAATTACAGAGCCCTTTCCAGGAAGTCCTCCTTCCCAAAGCCCATGTGCCAATCAACACCAAACCATGTCTTGTTTATTGCTTATACACGTAGGAACTTGCAATACCCACGAATACTCACCACTATTCTGTGCCAACGAAAACTGGGTTTCTTATGAACAGATGAGGACCCCCATAAAGACAGATGGGGAGTCATGCCTATGTCACCCTGCACTGAAACCCCTACCCAGCCCCCCCCAATCCCTTGACAATCTCTGAGCATCCTGCTCCTCTCTGCTCCCTCCTCACAAGCTGCAGAGAAGAAACTGCTGTCATTGTGCCACACGACACTTGGGCGTTGTCAAAATAATCATCTCATTCCTTTCGCCTCCCTGCCGCTTCTGCGGAGGGAATAGCTCCCCATGTCAGGACCATGCCAGGCGCTGAGTGGCACAAGTCAGCCTTTCACAGTTCTCAGCCAGGAAAACACTACCAATTGAAAATCTGATTGTGGATGCGCCTCTCGCCGTCATCTGTTGGGGTGATTTCTTGCTAGAATGACAGCCCCATCTTCTTCATGGTTCAAAAGTGGCTGTGTGTATCCTGGTCCCCTCTGCCTCAGGAGCATTTCCATGGCTTTATAGTGGCTATGCCTCAACACAGTCTGGTCCTTTAGTGGATCCCTTCTTTGATCCCATGTCTTCACTGCAGACTGGTACCACGGGAGTGGTTTTGAACTTTTACCCCAAATAAATACCACTTCAAACTCTAACATGCAGAATAGATCTCACCCCCACCCTGAGAACCCTGGGGGTTCCGTGGATTAAAAGGAAACATAGGGCAATGAGGAGAAGTAGAGCTCAGTAAGCAGAAAGTGGGGGTACATCGTCTCATGTGAAACCTGGAAGTGGAAAATGCTCAACCCATTCTTGGTAACACAAGTTCAGGTCAAACACTGAAGTTAGTTAACATTTGCATTCAACTCTGAAGGTTAATGAGGCATTTGTAGAGATCTCATTGACTCCCACAATTATTCTTTGTAGTTTATAGTGGGTTTGTTTTTTTGTTTTTGGTTTGTTTGTTTTTTAATTCACAGATTAAAAAATATAAAGGCCAGAAATTTAAGTAACTTCTGTAAGGTCACATAGACTTAAGCAGGAGAACCTTCTGCTAGCCTGAGGTTGGGCTCTGAAACCACTCTATGTATATGCCGGGCTGCCTTCGGATTCAAGTTCTCAAGGGCCTCTGATTGAGGATGACATAAGACTGCACGGCCCGCCCAATGGATGTTCAGTACATGGAGATGAACCAGAGCAAACAGAAAGTCAGAGGCTTTTTCTATTTTTAAAATGGAAGCACATTGAAAACTGTTGACTTAGGAGGCTCCTGAGGACCTTGACACTCTGACCTGATTGCACATTCGGCAGTTAGCTGGACAAGTCTCTCCTGAATACCTACGACGTGTATGTGCACCAGCAAGCCCCTTGGAATAACGGGCTGATTCGCCATGTCGACCTTCCTGGCACTGGTATGATGAAGAGTCCAGGAGTATGAGTAGAAAGAGACAGAACAGGAGAACGAATAGGAGGAAGAGAGGGAGGGGAGAGGGAGAAGAAGAGAGGGGAAAGGAAAGGAAGGAAAGGGAATAGCAGGGAAAGAAAATAAGTAGTCAACCTTATGCACCATTGGGACTTTTCTAGAGAAACAATGTCCTGGGGCAAGAGAAATGGCTCATGAGCTACACGCACATACTGCTCTGCAGAAGACCTGAATTCAGTTCCCAGCACCCATGGGGGACTGCTCACAAGTGTCTGTAACTCCAGCTCCAGGGAATCTGATGCCTCCTCCTGTGCCTGCACTCATGTGCAAATTTAGGCATTGCGATATTACAGGAGAATACATCATCTAAAACCAAGCTGTACAGAAAAGGAACGCATGACCTTCGAGAGGCTACCATTCCCAAAGTCACAAGAGAGGAGAAGCCAGGGGCAGGCCTGACCTTGAGACTCCTAGCACGGCACTGCAGCGTGGCTTCTACCGGCTGTTCAGCCTGCCTGAATGCTTCTGTCTTTGTCCGCACCGCCTCCTCCCCAGCACATGTGGCTCTGAGGCCATGAACCCCTCTTCTTAAGGCTGCCCCTCCCTGGATTTACGAGAGAGAGCCACAAAGAAGCCACAGTTGTCAATTGTGTCCGATTGGACACAGTGACAGAAGCAAGTCACCAAATCAGCCACAGCTCTGTTCCAGATGCTGCCCCTGTAACGACAGTGAGTCAGCCTGCAAAATCAGCCGAAAAGAGAACTTTTGTAGGAATCACTGCTCACTTGCTTCTTAGCGGTTAAGGCTGTTAGACATCAACCTGCCAGGGAGTCTTTAAAAAGTCTTTTTATCCCTTCATTACAAGTCTCAAAGCTGTTGAGTCTTCTCAACTTCCAGCTGGACTCAGAGATCTGTGTATTCCTGGAGATAATTTTTTTTTCTATCTGCTATATTTGAATGATTTTTGAGTTCCTCAAAGCAGCAATGCCTACATCACTAAGAAATCCAGATAAATATGAAATATTCAGTTCTTATGCAGATATTTATAGACTTTTAGAACTCTCAGGGGATGCAGACAACTTGACTTTTTTTTTGTACAGCCTGAGCTCTGCCTAAATCCCTTAAAGTTTAGACCTACAATTTGGCCATGTGACCACCAGGTGGCGATAATGTGTTACAACCTGGGGCCAATCAAACTGGGGTCAGGGAGCTTTTTCCACACTACCTGTGTAAAAAAAAAAAAAAAAACAAATACAAAAACAAAAACAAAAACAAAACCTTAAACACAATCCTCATTTAATTTCTTCCTGTATTTATGAGGCTATTTTCCACACAGTATCTTCACTAAAATATCTAGGCTATGGCCTTCATAACACCAAGATTTTTATTTCATTTATCTATCTTGGAGAATTTCATACATATATATGATGTATTTTGATTCCTTTCTTCCAATGTACCTCCAAACCCTTCACTTTCCCACACCCCTTTCTAAACTTCATATTCTCTTTCTCCCTCTCCCTCCCTCTTTCTCTCTCTTCCTTTCCTTCCCTCCCTTTAGAACCCAGAGTCCAATCCATGTTGTCCATATGTGCATGGATATACAGACATCACTGGACCATGTGCAGCCTACAAGAGGCCACGCCCCTGAAGAAAATTGATCCTCCCTCCCCAGTAACCCTCCACTGCCTGAAGAAGCTCTCAGCTGGCGTGGGGGTGGGGTCTCCCGAGGGCCTCTCCGGTCCCTTCTGGAACACTGATTGGCTTGACTTTATAGCACCGAGTTCTAAACCCGGCCCGCGGAGTCTTCTCAGAAGGCAGCAGCCTGACTATGCACAGGGGCACCTTCTTGAAAGTCCCTTTTTTCAGCTGCCGCATAAACCATGCCTCCCAGGCAAAGCGGGTCCTAACAGCTCCTGCCAATGTCCACCACGCATTCGCGCCACTGACAAGTCTAGCTATCTATCCCCTGACGTTCACCTTCCACCTCGGCAATAGTTGGCAACAGCTGTTCTGACAAAACTCCACCAAAGGAGTTTGAAAAGCCTAGAGTTAAATTAGTATTCATGAATACATGGAGGGCTGTTTCTGGTAGAAAACACGCAAGATGCAGATTAGCAAAAAGAATTTTCCAGTAACTGGAACCTGAGCATTCGGGCGTAGCGACCTGGTGATCCAATAGTATGTGATATCACTTTGAATTTCTGGAGTAAATAAATGATCTCACAGCCTCACTGTCCATCTAGCTGTATCTTCCTGGACATCTTTCCACGTCATTAACTTTCACTGGGGGCATATGACTCTTCCCCCAGGAGGCAGCTCAGTGGGCGGTGGGGGTGCTGGAGGTTGGGCTCGAAATCAAAACACAGAGTTTCAATCCTGGTTCTGGAAGTTACTAGCTATGTTTGGGCAAGTGTCTCTGAGCCACACTCTACAAAAGCACATAGCATTTATCTCTCGGTCCCTGACAAGCTAAAGAGGTCATTAGATCGTGTCTAGTTTGACCTCTCCTCTTTGAAGTTACTTTCCACTAATTTACCCATTTCTTCCTATCTATTCTGGGCAGGTCTTCTTATTTTGTCACTGCTGCCATAATTATATTGGTGGTACTGGTGACGAAACTCAAGACTTCCTGCATGCTGGGTGAAGCTCTGCATCCAGCTGCCCTCACCTGATGTCCTGCCCTCCTCCCACCCCGGTGCTCTCTGCGCCACCCTGTGGCTCCCCTTGGGACTCTAATGTGAATCTGACACTAGAGAGGAAGGTATGAAATTACTGAACGCTTCCATTCAAGGAATAAGACGGCCTTGGATACCACCTCCCAGCTGCCCCGTCCCAACAGTGGGCAGACTCTTACAGTCATAGGCACCAATGGAGCTGAACTCAACACTGGCCTCCCTTATCCTTGCCATTTCCAGATTTTCATTCTCTCAGCCTGTACACAGCTTCAAAGAAAGTCTAGGCTTCTTTTGGGCCCTAGCTTGACTTTGATGTTCAAAAACATTCAGTCTGGAGTATGTCTCTTCAGGGTTCTGAAGATGCCTCTAGGCTCAGCATCCTCCCCGGTAGCATCTTCCCCCAGCCTCACCATGGCATCTCTGTGCCTTAGCTGCCCATTTCCAGGCTCTGCATTGTACATTTCAGACAGAGATGAAGATAAACGTTTCCTCTGAGTCCTTGGCCAGTTCCTTGTTCTCTCCATCCTGGAGAAAGAAACATTAGATGGACCACATGGGGACTTTCGTCAGCTGTTTAAATCCTTTGTAGCCTCCCTGTTTCTCTGTTAATACCGGAGTGAGTTTTAAGCCCTAACCCTTTCATGAGAAATTCTTCTTCCTTTTGTCTTCTCCATCAGCTACTAGAGGAGCGCCAGCTGCTGAAGCTACGTCCTAACCTCCCTCGCCAGCACCTGCAGCAACTTCCTTCTTTAGGAAGAACCTCCAAAGGAAGGGGACAACATACATTAATGGTACCTAACATAGAAAAGGAAAAGCTCGTGTGACTCATCACCACCTTCTGACTTCCTTGGGCCATGTCCCAACATGAACCTCTCTGTCGACTCTTCCAGCCTGGTAAAATTAGAGAGACAGGCCAATGGGACTTGGGACATAGATTTGAGACATCTACTCCTGGAGAAGCAGTGTTTAAAGTAATAGTTCTCAATGTAAGGTGAAAAATTGGACCTTAGTGTGAATCCCTACTGCACAGCTTGGGGACTTACTCTGTCTTTCTGATCCCTTTCTCTCATCTGTCAAATGGGCACAGTAGTAAGGCCTTGCCTTCTAGATGTGGTAAGCCGAAGAGCTGTACCGAAGAGCAAAGCACCTATTGTTCCAAGATTCTGTGGCCAGAGTCTGTATTGACAGACTCCATGCAAGGGCCTGGTAGCACTGACCCTGAGGATGCCCTATCTTACTCTTGTCTTCTGACAGAAACCATTTTTTTCTTTGTTTTATTTTTTGTTTTGTTTTGTTTTTTGTTTTTTTTTTATTTTTTTGAGACAGGGTTTCTCTGTAGCTTTGGAGTAAGTCCTGGAACTAGCTCTTGTAGACCAGGTTGGCCTTGAACTCACAGAGATCTGCCTGCCTCTGCCTCTCAAGTGCTGGGATTAAAGTCATGTGCCACCACCACCCAGCTTCTTTTTCTATTTTTCATGCATGTGGTGTGTTTGTGTGCGTGCGCGCGCGCGCGCGCGTGTGTGTGTGTGTGTGTGTGTGTGTGTGTGCGCGCGCACACGCGCGCGTACATGGTTTGCTTATGAGTGGGTGTGGGTACATGTGTACTTGTATATTGCCTCTGCTTTTGTCTTCAAATCCTCTCATCTCACTTTAATCTCCAGCCTCTGTAATGGCACTGTGCTTGCCCAGATAATCCTGGATCCCACCCTGTGGCCAGGTCCCTATTGAATCACATTTGTATAGGCCTTTACCAATGTCACATCATCAAAGGTCCTCCTCAGAACCTTTGGAATTCCACCTTCGGAATGTGGACATCTTTGGTGGCCATTACTTTGCCTACCATGCAGAATATACATGTGGTCCTGGGAACATTGCCTGACTCCAAAACCATCACTCATTATTACAGCAAAATACTAGTACCAGCTTTACTGGTTAGTAAGAAAAGCAGGCAGTGCCCTTAGGCAAGACAGTCATTTTAAGGGAAGAGTGGCATTCTTCAGGCTGCATAGGACACAAAAACATCCTCTTAGGAACCCACATCTACTTCAACTTGCATTTAAAAACCCTTTCGTACAATTTTATCTTATTTTCGTGTTATGCGTCTCAATGTATACTACATGTATGGGTACCTGCAGAGGCCAGAAGAGGGTGTCAGATCCCCTGCAGTTGGAATTACAGGCAATTGTGGGTGCTGAGAACTGAACTCAGATCCTGGACAAAGTAGCAAGTGTTCTTATCTCTCCAGAGCATAAAAACAAGTTTTTATTGGCCACTCACTAGTTATCATCTGCTTTTATTCATCTCTGCAGTCCTCCTTAGTGGTGACATGCCCTCTGTTGGACAGTACTAATCAGATAACGACCGTAAGAGCTGGCTCACATCCTGTACCTAGATCCCTCTGCTGGTGACCAGACAAGGTCTTTCTTATCTGGTTCAAAAGCCCCCCCCCACTTTTTGAGGACCCCTAATCTTGTGACCTATTGGCTTGTACTCATTCTGAGCATCACAACTGCCCTAGGGCAGCGCCACTCTCAGCCATAGACTCTTTCAGGGTAGAGGAAGCATATGATTCTCAACACCATATCCCCAAGCCCTGCTCCCACCCAGGTATTGTTCTCAGGGTGGGAAATCCCAAGGAGATAGGGCAGTGCCTAAGGAGGTCTTAGATTTTCTCCAGCCCACCCAACTGAGGCAGGATCCGTGCCCTCATTTCAGATTAAGCACCCACACATGGTTGCTGTGGCCACTGTTGGATTAGTGTCTGGGGGGAGGTGAACTTCTCCTGTGGATGTAATGCTCACTCATCCACCCCCATCTACTCTGCTCACCTTTTTCTCCTCACTGCTGCTAGCAGCACCTGATCAATCCTACTCCGCAGAGAGGATGGGCCCCCCTTCTCCCCAGGACCCATGTCTTCACCTCTGCTGCCCCTCCAGAAAGCGACTGGGGCTTTCCTGGTTGTATCTTTAGAAGAGAGGCTTCTATTTCCTTTGCCTCTTCAACTCAGCGAGGCCAAGACATAACCCAGAATAGCACCTTTGGATAAGAGGCACCTGAGAAAAACAAGCCCTTTAAACGACAGAGAGCTGGGCAGGGAAGACGGCTCCGTTGGTTAACTACTTGCCTTGAAAGGAAGATGATCTGAGTTTGAAACCCAGAACCTATGTTCAAAACCAAAAGATCCTGGTATGGTGGCACACACTTATAATCCCAGCGCTGGCGAGGCAGAGATAGGCAGACCCCTTCAGCTCACTGAACTGTGTGTTCTGGGTAACTGTGTGTTCTTTCTAAAGGCAAGGTGGACAGCCTCTGAGGAATAAGAGCTGTGGCTGCCCTTTGGCAGTCACATATACATGTACCTGCAGACACAGACACACGCAAGTGAGCGCACACACACGAGGTTGGCGGGGCGGGACCCCCAAACATCGAGTCTTCACCTACAGCTCCATGACACAGCCTCCGAGGGCTCAAAGCCTCAAGCTCACTTAGGTGGCATTGCTCAGATGTGACCTGGAAGGCTGAAGGGCGTGCATATTACCATATCCTGCAACAACTGTTGATGAAGATTTCACATTTTGCTCAGGGGACCAGTTTCAGTGAGGCGCATTTTATGAGAACAATACGTATTGTAGACATCTGAATATATTTCCATGAAAAAATGGGGAGGGGGCAAAAAAAAACTGGAACAGTGTTCCTCTAAAACAGATGAATATTTAATACGCTGGGGACTTATCTTTAAGAGAGAAAAAAAATACCCTCTGCAATTTTACATGCCTCCTCCAATACACATCCCCTAGATGAAAAATGACGAGCAGCACAGCCACCCATATAAATGCCATGTATTTCATTATTCCCTTCTTAGGGTGATACAAAGACCAGCTGAGACATGAAGCATCGTGAAAACATGAATTAGCAGCTATAAATAGCACATTTAAAGCAGGAGGCCATCGAAAACCAGTTGGTTTAATACAGGCTGCCGAGACAAGTCTGAGGAATTGATCAGTTGGGAGGGAAACCCAGGTCATGAGTGGGGAAGCAGAGACAGAGCCAAGAGAAGCTCCAAGAGGGGCTCCCAAAATAGGGTGAAGGCAGATGATGCTGACCTCCCAGGGGCTCCCTGGAGGAGCGAGTCTACTTTTGGTTGACCCTTGTCACCCCAAGAGGGACCGATTCGCAGACTGCTTATCACTGCTATTTTTAGCTCCTTGGCAATATAACCCGGTACAATGGGAAAAACGCCCAAAGTAAATACAGTCTCTCATTTGCTTCTTCTCCTGGCAAGTAATTTTCTATTATTTTCTGTTAGAACTATTTCCAGGATAAATCACACTCCAGAGGCAGAGCTTAAGTCTGAGAGCCCCCTAAGGAGCACATATTCCAGATTGAGGGGGAGGAAGGGACGAGAGGAAAGCAGGAAAGCAGTTGACCTGTGCTGCCTGCATGGCTGCCGGGTCCAAGCAAGGCCTTCGAGAAACCTGGCCATACTCTAACGGCTAAGCTTCTGCTGCTGCTTGACTTTCCTCTGGGTACCGCTCCGAAACACGGCCGCATGTATCTATTTAGCATTATGTCTCCATGAGACGGCTTAACATCAGTTCTCAGGAGGCTTCTTTCTTACCAGCCCTGGATGTGGATTCTGTCTTCATCTCAGTCCTAGGAGGGAGGAAGTGCTATTAATATCATTCCAGTGTTACTGTTTTAAAGATTCATTCTTTTATCTTTAAATTGGGGGGTGGGGACAAAGGGTACATGTGAGTACTGGTGCCTGGTGAAGCCCAGGACATCAAATTCCCATGGAGCTGGAGTTACAGCAATTTTGTGGGCCTCCAGATTTGGGGCCCCATTCTTCTGGTAGAGTGCTATGTGTTCTTATCCACTGAATTATCTCTCTATCCTCTCATCCCCATTTTAGGAGGGGGCAAGATTACAAGGGCTCGGGATTTTATAGTTGGGAGATAGTAGAATGGGCCCCAACCTGCGTGTAGCGCAGTTGGTAGAGCACTTGCCTGCCATGCATGACGTCCTGAGTTCAATGCTTAGGATCCAATACACAGAGCATGGTGACTCATGCCTGGAATCCTAGGCTTCAGGAGGTAGAAATGAAAGGACTCTGATTTCAAAGTCACTCTTAGCAACAAGGTGAGTGGAGGCCAGCATGGGCTCCGTGAGACCCTGTCTCAGCCTGTATCCACAGCTTTGCCCCTGGATAGTGCCACTCAGGTTCCTCCAAGTCACCCTGCTGTGCTCGCCATCCTAGACCAAAGACAGACCCATCACACTAGCTAAAAGCTGATGAAAGACAAATGCACAGTTTGCATTAGAGTTTTTAAAACACCTACAAGAGCTCCAAGAACCCCATGCAGGTCTTCATGGACGGCTGGCTGCCCTTGACCTCTCATGGGGAGCTGTTGACCTGGAACCTCCTGAACATCACTTACAAAGTGAATTGTCCAGATCTGCACAAAAATAGCCTGTTCAAAATATTGCAGGATGCTCTGGGATTTGAAGTCAGGTGAAAGCGAAACACTAGATGACATTCAAGACTCTTTTTGCTTACACCTGCCGTAACTAGTTTATGCGGTGGCGGCGACCAAAGCCAAGCTCATCCTTTTCTCCGCCACTCAAACATCACCTCTCTCATCTCCTAGGGTGACAGCCATTCCCTAGGCATGCCATCTACTTTCAGCTTTGTACTACTGCTCACGCCTGTTCCCCAGCCTGACATGCAAGTTACACACTTTCCTCCCAGGCTAGTGCAAAGGCCTCTGGGAACCTGAAGCTGCAATCTGCTTTTAGAATTTGTCACGTCCCACTGCCCCAAGCACTTGGCTTGCATTCAGCCTTCCATCCAAGATGAGATGTGGCTCTGAGTCTCACTCTGAAGAATGTAAGCTCAGTGAGATAGGATGGTTCTCACAGACCTGTCCTCCCCCAGCTCTCTTTGGAGGCTCTGGTGATAGAAGCCTCTTAATAGGGATTAGCAGGTTTAATTTCTTACTGGCAACCGGGAGCAGCCAACGTGCCGGAAACAGACTTCTCTCTTGCCCGACAGCCAGTGCCACTGGCAAGAAGGAGGGAAAGCAAGAGAAAGGGGAGAGAGGCAGGGAGGGAGAGGCAGAGAGAGAGAGAGAGAGAGAGAGAGAGAGAGAGAGAGAGAGAGAGAGGTGTACACAAATTAGAAATGATATTTCACTTTCCACTTCAAAATGCAATCACAGATTAATATCACTCAAATGGATGTCTGGAGCCAGTCTGTCACTGCAGTCCAATTTGCCATCACCAACTCCGACTGATGTTTTCAATGTAGAATTAATAATTAAGTGATACATAATCGTGCGTGTTACTTTCCATCAAGTTTTTAAGTTAGCATTCACAGTGATAGGTTCTATGGCATTTCCACACATCTTTGCCATTCTCTTTTGCTCTTATTCCTCTCCCTCTTCCTGCATCCCCTCCCAAAACCCTTTCCCCTCTCTTACTGGTCCCCTTCTTCATCTTCTCACATGAGTTCCCTGTCTTTCTTTCATGTCAAAGTGTTTTAATACTTGGATTTGTCTTTATTAGCAAGTACTCTTATACCAGAACTGTCGCCAAGACCTCCTGGGCTTGGTTTCAGTCTCTGCCATCCAACTGGCCATTTCTTCTCTGCATCTGTTCTCCGGGGACCTGCTCACTGATTGGCAGCTGGGACTTCTTGAGCAGTTATTAGACATCAGGGTCAGAAGCCTCCACTGTCTGCATAATACACAGTCCTCATAGGTGACGTGATCACTATTTTTAGAAAACTGTGCTCAGAGAGGTTAAATAACTTGTCCACAGCTTCACAGCCCGAAAATCTGAAGCTTGACACCAACTCTGCCAGACTGCAAAGCTCAGTACTTGAAGTACTCTATCCTTTTTTATTTAAAAAAAAAGATGTTTGTGATTTTACATGGCTTAAACAACAATTTTATAGTATAAGATCAATCCTTGGACAGCAGGATTTTAGCGAGCACAACTTTGCATTGTGAGGGTGTGTCCTGTCTATCACTCAGAGGTCATCAGGCAAAGGTCCTTGTGGGTACAGTTAGCACTTCTAATTGAACCTGCAATGAGAGCTGTGTCCGTGGTCCTGAAAAGCCAGATTCAACCATAAGAACTAGAAAAATGGCTGCCTACCTCAGCCTCCACTGTGCAAGGAGCCCAAGCTGCCTCCCAAGGACAGCATCTCTCTGGCTTTGCAAAATGGAAGGACAAAGGAGTTATGCCATATTTCATCCTCTCATCCTAAAGATGGCAAAATTTGGGTTTGGGGAAAGTCCAAGGCTTGTCCATTAGTTATGCAACTAATGAAAACAAAGCAACTCCCAAACTTTCTGTTCTGAGTCAGGCTTGCCTTTATTTAAAGGCATTTTAAAAATACATAATAAAGCCATCGTAGCAGTGAGACATTAAGGGCTAATTAGCAACAAGGTCTCTTATCTTAGCTCAAACGGGGCTTCCTTGACCCCCCGCAAGATCACCAGTTTCAGCCTCTTGCTGTGCCCCTCCATTTCCTAAAAGTACACTCTCGCCTACAGCATGTGTAACCCTTTCCTGAAAACAACAGAATATGCATTTATTTTGAAACTTTTATGGCTGAGCATGTGTGGAACAGATTCCCAGGTAAAATATCTAGTTCTTTCTTAACAAAGGCTACCTAATGCACTTCGGGCACACCAAAGATGTGCAAGGCATTTGAGCATTCCCTTCTCAGCAACAAAACAATTGGGTATTTCTTGTGCATGCATCCTGCTCCCATTAATAAATCAACTCAGATACAAGAGTGTCCCCTCTCCTCTCTCTCCCTCTCTCTCTCTCTCTCTCTCTCTCTCTCTCTCTCTCTCTCTCTCTCTCCAGGGTCTCATGTAGCCCAGGGTGACTTTGAACTCATCATGTAACAGAGGATGGCCTTGTACTTCTAATCCTTGTTCTTCTCTCTCCTGAGAACTGGAATTGGAGTCCTATGCCCCCAATGGCTCATGCAGTGCTGAAGAGAGGTTTTGTGCATGGTAGGTGAACGCCTCACCAACCAAGCCACTTCTCCAGCCCTCTCTCGTTTATATGAGATGATAAATACAAATTGTCTAACATGATATCTAGGGTGCAGTAAACATTTAATAAAAAACGACTACTGTAATTGTTGTTGTCAGAATTACAGCTATTAAAAGAGATGCAAAGGTTTTAATATAAATGTCTACACTTATATCTTGACCTCTTGTTAACATGTTACCAGGCTCTTTAGCATTTCGCAGCCATGTTATTGGATGTCAGCTCCCATAGGGTATGGGGGGAAGTTGGCAAAGTCAAAGAGAACAGAATTGAGAACAAAGTTGAAGAGAATTGGTCAGCCTTGGCTGGACACGGGCGGTTAATGATTTGAAAGGCAGTGAATACATCATCCCTGCTAGTCTTGATAGGGAGACTTCTGTACTGCGGGAAGGAACTCTAATGTCTAAATACAGACCCCACCATCTACAGCAAGGCTCTCTCCAGCTGAGAAGAGGATGGCTTAGTGCCTAGAAAGGGTAGACGGGCCAAGCAAGAGCAGCCACAGGAAAATTAAGAAACCAGGGGAAAGGGGACTGTGCTCTAGAGTTTTCATCTAAGTGGTACCCACAGGTGCAGGATCCTCACACTGGCCTTTCACATCTGTGAACATGCCTGGAATCCGTGTGGTCTACACAGCCCAGCATCTGTTTTGAAACAAGAACTTCATAAATCACCGTACTAACGCCACAAAGAAGTGAACCCAAGACGAGTGTGAAGTTAAACACATGTTCACATCTATGGGAAAAATATGGCTGTCAGCACCCAGCCCCAGTCTAAGCACTCCATTCCTCTGACATTCCAGTGGGCATCTGAGTATTGCCAGTTGGGGCAGGGAAGGAGGCAGCATATGGTATTTTTTAAAGGGAAACAAGAAAGAGAGGAGAAAGTGAGGCAAAGAAAGGAAAGGAGGGAATGAAGAAAGAAGGGGACTTCCTCTTTAAATATTTTTAGACTTATTTTTGTTTGTGTGTGTGTGTGTCTGTCTGTCTGTCTGTATGTATATACATATGTATGTATATATCCTTGCAGGTGCTCACAGAGACCAGTAGAGGGCATCAGATCTCCTGGAGCTGTAGCTACAGGCAAATGTAAGAGGCAAGCTCTAGGCGCTGAGAAATGTACTTGGGTCCTCTGCAAGAGTAAAAAGTACTCTTAACAGCTGAACCATCTCTCCAGTCTCCCTGCCTATTGTAAAAATTAGATCCTTAAGAAAAACTCCCAGATTCTCCACTGGAAAGTATATTCAAGACATTCTGATTCTCTATTAATGACATTAAAAAAAAGAGCAATAAACTAATGTGTGATTTTTCAAAATTCTTTGATTCTGAATTCATTCAGCTATACATCTGGTTTATTACTTTAAAAGCTAGATACAGTCTGAGCTTTTTAAAGGGCTGCAAAATTTTCACTCGTAGGCCAGAATCCCAAACCAACCAACAGAAGGCAAGGGAAATGTGATGCAGCAGCTTTTAACTTGAAACATTCCAGGCCAAGGAAATTAAAAGTCTTTCATCTTTTTTCCCCCAGTTAACTTTTAAAACATTTACAATACACTGCCCTAAATATTTCAAAATACGATTTGAAAGTGATCAAATTCTATTTTATGAGCTGAAGGGTACAGATAAATATATCAGTTTTATTAGAATCCTCATATCCATTTGTTTCATGGATATTGGGAAACCATGTAGTGCTGTGTCTAATAAAAAGCTCCTAAAATGTCAGGTGAAAAGCTTTTGGATCCTTGGGTTAATTCAACTCTAAGATAGAACTCTAAAATGTTCTCTGAAGAGATAACATACCCTGCCTGAAGAAACAACAAAAGAAAATACTTTTCAGCGCACACATGCACAGCCCTAGACAGGGAAACTGCCTGTGAACCAGTTTAAGTTACTAAAGACAGACAAACAACCTTCTTGGGCTGGAGAGACAGCTCAGCAGTGAAGAATGCTTGCTATCATGGGGACCTGCGTTCAGGCCCCCAGAACTCACATAAAGAAGCCGACAGGGGTCACACACATGCCTGTAACACCATGCTGTGGGAGGAAGGAGACAAGAGGCTAACCTAGCTTTGGGGTCAGTGAGATACCCTGACTCAAAGGAATAAGGCAGAGAATGGCAAGGCAGGACACGGGCAATCCTCCTCTGGTTTCTGCACATGCACACAGGGCAGGCACCCACACACACATATGCACCTTCTCTCTCTCTCTCTCTCTCTCTCTCTCTCTCTGTGTGTGTGTGTGTGGGTGTGTGTGGGTGTGTGTGTGTGTGTGTGTGTGTGTGTGTGAGAGAGAGAGAGAGAGAGAGAGAGAGAGAGAGAGAGAACAAGCAATACCAATAAGCACTTTTTACTCCCTCTAAGGAAGATGATATTACTTCTGAAATATTTTTTGGTTTGTTTTGGTTCCGTTTGCTTTGGTTTAGTTATTATTGACTGTACCCAGGACCTGGACCACACTAGGCAAGCAAGTACTCTACCAGTGAGCTACATTTCCTAGTCCTCAAGACTTCTTTTGATGAGATGGAAACATTGTGGTCTTTCTTACCTATTCTTTAATGTTTTCACAAGACTTTTTGTTTAGGTATAAAGAAAACCAAAACACAAATAATCTCCTTATTTGCATGGATTCAAATCTAAGCAAAGGCAATCCCAACAATTACATGAGACTAATGTATGTCCATGTAACAGCACACACCAGAAGTCATCCGGCTGTTCCCACCTCCCTTGACATCTCTGCATGTAAGTCTGTCCACTCCACAGAGAACAAGGGCATCGGAGCACTTCCCACAAGCATGGCTCATGGTCCCCTGGGGTCCTCAAGACTCCTTCAAGGAAACCCACGAGGTCACAACTATTTCCATAATAATAATCCTTGTCATAAGAAGTGGACTTCTGCAGAGACCACAGAATGTGCTATGTCACAACAGATGGATTAGAGCCACAGGGTTGGAGATCCAACTGCCTTCTTTTGAGCCACACATAAAAGATACTAGCAAAAGCAAAGAAAATAAATAAATAAAAATTGCCAGTCTTCTAACTGTTTTGTTGTGGAAAGCAGTAATTTTTTTTCATTACAATATGTTATTTATGTTAGGCTCCAAAGGGCTTCTGATTTTAAAATAAATATACGTTTTACAATGTTCTCCCTTTTTCGCCCCTAAGATGGCAAGGATCAATGAGTATAATTCACAGAATCAAAAGGTCTTTAATATCCTCAATGATTTCTGGGGGTACAAAGGCTTCTTAGACCAAAATGTTCGACAGTCGGTGATTTAGCGTAATTTCTGACACACGGTGAATACTCAGAGTAGCAGAGGAAAGGAACATACAGATTGTTTCAGAGAGCTAACAATAATCCTTAAATATGGAAGTGACTGTAGAATCCAACAGATAGACATGGTCAGAAAAGATGAGCAGTTTCAGATTCCCTGAACCTGGTTGTTTAATATGGGGAGACGATGATTAGATGATAAAACTGTATAAAGTCATAGTTGGTGTATTAAAAGTGCCTAGTACAGTTGGGGCTGTCGTTCAGTTGGTAGAGCATTTGCCTAACATGCATGGAGCCCTGGGTTTGAGCCCCAGGTCCTCGCCACCATATAAACTAGGCAAGAGGGCACACACCTATAATAGCAGCATGTGGGAGAGGTAGGAGGATCGGATGCTCAAGGTCAAACTGAACAGCTATAAGTCAAATGGGAAGCCAGCCTGGTCACACAAGACTCTGTCTCTAAATAAAAAATAAGCATGGCGGGAAAATACGACTAAGAGGTGAGTGGGCGCAGGCAGCACATCTGAGCATGCGCAGGCAGCACGTCTGAGCACGGCTGCAAGTGGAGTCTATTATCCAACCGATTGCCACTCCTGTGCCACCTAAAGAAAAGAAAACAAATAAATAAACACACTTGCTTCGAGTTTAGGCAGCCTGTTCTTCTAAAGGGTCTTCTGAGATTTAATGTGCAGGTTAATTAAGCAGTGCACTGTCCTACATGGCTGAGCGCTCATAACCCCACAGTCAGTTCTGTGTCCCATGGCCCTAGCATTCATGCCCTTCACCCATTTTTTTTTCTTCTAACATCTTATCTATCTTTCAAAGTACACTGCAGATAACAGCTCCTCTGGAACATGTATGTCCTTGAGTTCTTTCCTTCCAGAGAAAGTTAAAATCTCTGTGTTTGTCTTAGCTGTGCCTAACCTTATCCACCACACACAGGTCCGAGGCAGCATCTGGATGACACTTTGCCTGTTCACGCTTTTCTAAACCAGCAGTGCCATGAAAGCAGGCCCATGCCTTAGCCATCCGCATCAGTTACTTGTCTCATTGCTGGGATAGAATGCCTGACAAATGCAATTTAAAGAAGGAAGGGTCTACCTGGCTCTGCAGTTCCAGGGAATACGGTCCTGGGAGGTATGGCTGCCGGAGCAGGAGCCGGCTGGCCACACTGGGGAGCAATGACTACTTGCGCCTAGCTTGCTTTCTCCATCTTATTCAGTCTGGGACCATGGTTCATGGAATGGTGCCACCAACATTTAGGATGAGTCTACTGATTCACTCATTATAATCTCTAGACATGCTGAGAAATCTGTTTCTGCAATCTCATCAAGTACACAATCAAAACTGGCCACACGTCCCTTCTGATCTTCAGTACCTAGCAAACTACCTCCATACCTAGAACACTACCTCAGCACCTAGAACACCACCTCAGTACCTAGAACTCTACATCAGTACCTAAAACACTACCTTTGTACCTAGAATACAACAACAGCATGTAGAACACCGCCTCAGTATCTAGAACACCACCTCAGTACCTAGCACACTACCTCAGCACCTAGAATACCACCTCAGTACCTAGACCTTTACCTCAGTACCTAGAACACTGCCTCAGTACCTAGAACACTACCCCAGTACCTAGAATACTACCTACCAAAATACCATAAGCACTTTTAAAATCCACAAAAGTCAGTCAGTTATGCAACACACACACAGAGGGGAAAGAAAATTAAGTACAGCACAATGGAGCATGAAGGCAGTGGTGACATTCCATGTGGTTCCAGCAGGGAGTCCTTAGGAATCTGTGCTAGTCTTGCCATTGGAAAAGGAAGTCTTTAGAGAGCCCCTTCTAAAAGTCTCTCTTGGCAAAACATTTAGTTTGTATCATCTCTGATTTATCTATTTACATTTTTGTTTGTTTGTTTGTTTTGGTTTTTAGAGACAGGGTTTCTCTGTAGTTTTGGAGCCTGTCCTGGAAATCACTCTGTAAACCCAGGCTGGCCTTGAACTCTCAGAGATTCGCCAGTTTCTGCCTCCGTAGGGCTGGGATTAAAGGCGTGTACCACCACCACCTGGCTTATACTTTTTATTATCGTGTGTGTGTGTGTGTGTGCGCACGCGCGCGTGCGTGCGTGCGTGTATGCAGAGGCACACATGTCACCTTCCACATGTGAACCCAGAGGACAACTTTCAGGAATAGGTCCTCACCTTCTGGCCTGTTGAGGCAGTGTCTCTCATTTCTTCTGCCTTGCTGCACACTCCAGGCTAGCAGGGCCACGAGCTTTGGGCTGTCTCTAGTTTCTACATCTCATCTAGCCACAGGGATTACAGGTGCTGGGTACAGATGCACTCTACAGCACACAGATTTTCCATATTGGTTCTGGGGATCGAACTCAGGTCGTCAGGCTTGCACAGCAAACACTTGTGGCTCTGAACTTCATATATTCCTAACTCATCGCCCTCAGTCCTTAGCTCCTATCATATTTAAAAGGATGCAAATTACACAGGGTAGTGGCAAAGGAAATTACACAGTGAAAAACACTCAAGGGGCATAAGGTATAATAAAGTATACATGCATTATTATTTGATATGATATATATTTAAAAATTTATCAGAAAAGGACCAGGGAATGGGGACAAAGCAAGAAGCTGGAATGGTTGCATAAAGTCAAGGCAGGCTCTTGGTGGCCACCTTTTAAGACATATGCCCATTAGCAAAAACACGTGTTTTCATTAGCACAACAGAAGAATTCTGCAGGCCTAGGATTAGCTTTGGCAAAGGCATGGGTATAAACTAAGCCATTTCCATGTTCGTCCTGGCCATATGGTAAAAACTGAGATGTTGCCCAGAATCTAGCATGGTCGAGATGTGTGCATACTCCAAAAGCAGAGAAATACCAGGAGGCTCGTAGACGCCTGAGCTTGGATAGCTAAAGGCAATCCGATCTCGTGAACCCGCTCCAAAGGGCAAAGGTCTCCAAGCATAAAGAGCTTGCCCAGTGCAACGCCATTCTAATCTAATTAGATGTGATCCTTCTGTCAGACACTGAAAACACCAATTTATTTCTCATTCATCAAACTGATTCAAACCTCCCTTATCAGATGTCTCATTTATCAAAGACTCCAAAAGGTCTATAAGACCCAGACAATTCTTTCTATCTGTTCTCTTTATACTATTACAATTTATTTTTCCTCATTAGGGGTAAAGTCTTAGCCTAGGGGAATATCACCACAGAATCCAGAATTTTAGAGCTGAGAGACACTGACTAATCTGACCTTGACTACATTAAGGAAACTGAGGCCCAGAGAACTCAAGTCCCTGGCTTGAGGCCACACTGCTCACTAGTGCCAAGAAAAACTACCTTCAGGCCTTCCTTCCTCCACTCCGTGGGGTTTCCCAGAGGTTACTCAGGGGTGCAGTGGATCAGAGTGAGCCAGGACAAGGGGGCCATGCACAAGCTTGGAGGAAGCAGTGGACTTCCCCAGCCTTGATGTGACACCCACAAAAATGTCTGATCATGAGGGCAAACAATGACTTCACAGTGGATACCTCACACAGATATACCATTGAATAGGTGCTCGTTTGTCACCAGAAATGGGGTGAGTTGATTCCAACACAAGGCACTGATGACATGAGAGTTAGGGAGGGTATTTCATCCCAAAGGTGTTTTTAGAACTATCCACAGACTCTATTAGCCAGGAGAATAGTATCAGAAAATAGATTACCTTCTCTTAGGTACCTGGCTAGTACTCTTCATGGGGGTGGGAGGGGGGATTATAAAAACAAAGAAAGCCCAGGAGCTGTCCTAGGTTGGAAGTGACAAAGGAGGTAAACCAAACTGAAAGCAACATGGAATCATGAATTAAATTCTAGAACAGAGCTGGGCAGTGGTGGTGCATGCCTTTAATCCCAGCACTTGGGAGGCAGAGGCAGGTGGATCTCTGTGAGTTCGAAGCCAGCCCAGTCTATAAGAGCTAGTTCCAGGACCCCTAGGGCTCAAAGAAAATCTAGAATTTTAGAACAGAGGAGGGCTGTGATTAGAAGGTAAGAGAAATCTGAAATAGTTCTATAATTCATGTGGTAGCTTTGGGACAGTGTTAATTTCTTATTTCTGTACCTGTGGTAATGAGAATGTCACCTTCATTGGGGAGCTGGTTACAAATACACAGGACCTCTTAGTCCTAGCTGTGTGACTGCTCTGCACATCTAAAATTGTTTCACTTTAATAAATAAAGAAGAACAGAAGAGCCTTGTGGGCTGGCAGGAGACAGCTAAAGGTCCTGCCCTTTCTCAGCCTCCTAGTAGAGACATTTATTTACCCCCCACCCCCCGTTTCCAGAAACAGTTTCCACATGCTGTTTCTTCTCGTGTATACTGATGATCTACACATCTTTTAATAGCACAGAACATGAAGAATTTTCTTCCCTATGAACAGTGCCCAGTCCTTCCTTTTTCCAGAGTAAGTGCTCAACAAAAATTCTGCCAACGGTCTTGGGAAGATGACTCAGTTGGTAAGGTGGTTTGCCGTACAAGCTTGAGGACCCAAGTTGGATCTTCAGTATTCATATATATATATATATATCTCCAGGTGTGGCAGCACCAGCCTGTAATCCCCAGCACTGAGGAGGTCAGGGTACATGATCCCTGTAGCTACCTGGCCAACTAAACCAGTTCAAATTGGTAAGCTCTGTGTTCAGCAAGAGACTCTACTCCAACAAACTATGGTAAAGAGTTAATATTGACCCCTGGCCTCTGGCCTCTCCCCTCATAAGTGCAAACACATGCATATGAATACATGTATGCACACATAGGATATGTACTTACCACACACACTTCTGGCCTCCAAAATTAATTAAATCGGATATCCAACAGCCTTAGGTCTCCCCTCCCACGCCTCCGCTCCCCACAACATTGTCAGATGTACATATTTTGTATAGCCAGAGACAGAGAGGGCTCCCCTACTCACATAGCATTGTCCCAAGACAATGTTTTCCCTCTTATCTGGGGTGGACCTGCTGGGAACCATCTCTGGTGAGGCCCAGTTCTCCGGTACACGTAAATCACATGTGCACCCCAGAAGAGTTGGAGTCAGCCACGCACCTGCTACCTGCATTCTGCTGTGCTTCCGAATCGGCACCATTTCCTCATTCCTTACGTTAAAACACACGAGCAGTGTTTGCAGCCACAGTCCTCCCCAGTCACAGCATCCAACAACGCATAGTCTTTCTCAGAAGAAAATCTGTGCTCTGCCATAGCCTGGCCTCCACTTCCTTCTCAGGATAGAAATGTGCCCAACCATCCTCCCAGACTTCATGAACCATGTTACCACCTCCAGGAAGCCTCCCTCAGAAAACTGCCATGCTCCCTTTAAACAATTCTCTATCTCCTTACAAGTAATAGCATCCTGCTCTGAGGTTCCCCCGTCCCCAGGAAATGGCTCTGCTTTGGTGCCTGTAACATCCAATTTTAATTCATCTACGCCCCTGACTATACCTAGAGTTCTTCACGAGCAGGAAGTTTGTTTTATTTATTGTATAGTCTCAGGACACAGGAAAGCATGTCACACAGCCAGTCACACAATAAAGGCTCACGGAATCAAAGAACACGGTCAATCCCCGTCTCCATGCCCTATTATCCAGGTACTTTGCAAAGAGGTAGAGGTGTGAGATGTGCAGCAGCGGCTACCTATAGCCAATGAATGCAGGCGACAAAACCATCCATCCAGCTGGCTCGCTGCCTTATAGAGGGGAACTCTTATGTTTGGTCTCTCTGTAAATGAAGCCTTGGCATATTGCTGAAACCTGAAGTGGTTAGCTGCTGACTCTGTGATGTCGCTGGGCCTCTGCAGCAAACTGTACAGTTTCTAGCCTCCAGTCCTGTTGATCCCATCTTCCTCCCCTCCCTTTGAGTATTAATGCTCAAAAGAAGGACAAGAAATGAATTTAGGCAACCAGACCAGCTGGATCCCTAGTGACTCTGGCTTCCTCCAGTGTAAAGAAGCTGAGACATCCTTCTCTTCTCTCGCAGCTTCTCTGCCAACTCTCATCTACATGATGGCTCTTGGTGGCACTTGACGTTGACAAAGGCTGATGATGGGCCCTGAACTATATTAATGGCCTCACTATCTCACTGGTTCCCCACACTAGAAATTTAAGATCTGCCAATCACTGATAACTCCCTCCCTCCTGTTTATCGGTCAATCACTGTCGATGCCATTGATCAGCCACTGAAATCGCCTTAAACTACCTCCCGGTCCATTTTGGTGGTGGCTCGAGTTCCAGCCTTCATCATTAGCCTTTCAGGTCTAGCTTGAGCCCACTCCAGTCTGCGAGCTCAGGATCAGTAACATCTGTTCTGCAGCAGGATCAGTCCATCCCAGTCCCCACTTCTCTCTCATCTCCCGGAACCCTCTAGCTTATCCTTCATAAACTCCTAAATGTCCTTCACTGCAGGGCCCTAGAGCCACACTGCTTAACCTTCACCGCTCAGAAACCTTTCTGTGCATAACTTAGTCTTTAATAGAAAGGGCCAGCTTCAGTGGTCCCTCCAGGGAGCTGGAGAAATGGTCATCTCTGGATAGCCTGCTGAGCACAGTTACTCTGCTGAAGTCAATTACGTAACTCATAGTTTAGGTTGTCTCCTGTATGCGCATTGTGTTTGGTTGGAGTGCAAGCTTCTCCTGGCTTGTGTTGTCAAGCTCAGGACCCTGCATGCAGAGGTCATCTTAAAAGATGTGTGGTCTCATGACCGGAGAGCAGTCTGTTCCAGAGGATGAAGGCACTTGGACTATCCTCCTGGCTTCAGACTCTAGTAAGCCTCAGAAGCAGCTGGGAAGCTTGTCAAAAGTGCAGACATGGAGGAGGAGACATTTTCTTCAGCGGCGTAGCTATTGCTGCATTGTCCATGCTTCTGTAAATCACCCTCACCAGTGCTCCTACAAAGGCCACCCCATGTAAGCACACTATGTCACCAAAATGGAGGGACTTAAAGTAGACCAAAAAAAAGGAGCTAATTAAGAAGCAAAGATCAGTGGGAGGGGGCAAAGAGAGGGTAAAGAGGAGTAGATATGATCACAATATGTTACTATTGTCTATGTAAATTTCATAATGAAACGCTATTATGTATAATTAATGTATGCTAATGAAAAATTTTTGGAAAAATCCACATTGC
Organism: Ondatra zibethicus; assembly: GCA_004026605.1. Taxonomy (NCBI): domain Eukaryota; kingdom Metazoa; phylum Chordata; class Mammalia; order Rodentia; family Cricetidae; genus Ondatra; species Ondatra zibethicus. Next base: position 54,012 of record PVIU01002434.1, read on the forward strand.
TCACCACCCCCCTGCAGATTCTGATTCAGAAAGACTCAGGAGAGTTCTAGAAATTCAAGTGCTTTTCCCTAGGTCACCCTCCAGCAGCTTGCCCAAGATAGCAACGACTCCTTCACTGTGTGAGTCTGCTACACTCCTGCATCCTGTGGGTCCCTGAAGCCTCTGCCCTGTAGGGTCGGAGGTCAGAGGTGAGGTCCCAATCACTAATGAAGAGAGAGTTCCGAATCTTCTGTGGAGGTGTCTCTCAGGGCTCGACACTGGAGCTGGGAGGCAGCTGAGAGGCGGCTGCAGCTGGAGAGCACGCGGACTCCTTATCTGCTCTCGCTGAAATGCCAGCGAGTTTGAAAGGCACTTTGTCCAATTAGAAGTGTGGAGAAAGATCCATCCTGTCCCTGACAAAGATGAAGCACTTCTTTCAAAAGTGCTGGTGGCAGCCTGCCAGCTCTCAGAAGTCCAAGGATTCCTCAGCGAGCCAGCAGTTATTAATTAGTTTTATTAGTGGCAGGTCCTTAATGCAAAATGACAGAGGGAAGATGGTGAATATCCCCATCACGGGTAAAATACAAATTGTCCAGGTTTAGGATGCGCTATTCCCCCAACACACACAGGCTGAACACCAGACCCGAGTGGGGAATGGAGAAGGTAACCAAGGGCCTTGCTACAGAATTCTGGACTATTAATGGCCTGACCAAGAGCCTTGAGTACTACCCTAGGTAACTCTCGAGAAGACAATTCATTGGTTTTAATTATCAAGGAGGAAGGGCCTCTGAGGGGAGGCTGGGAACAACTAGTGGTGAGGACAGGGAGGGAACAGGTCTTGTTCTCACCTATAAACAAAGCCTCTATGAGGAACAATGGCTTCCTTCGAGAACCACATGAGGCTTCCCTGCTGAGAATTAGCCTTCCACTGTCAACCTGTGTTTTATGACCATTAATCACATTTGTATTTATAAGCACTAAGACAGGATAATCAAATCTCATGCTTCAGAGCCTATGTTTATCACCACAGGCATAAGAAGAAGGGAGGGAAAGTTTACAAGCCCGCTATGTTGGCAGGAGATGCAACCTATCTGGTGGCTTCCCCAGAAGCACCCTGAGGGTTAGGGGGGCAGAGGAACATTCTGCAAGGGAGAGGACAGAACTGCCTTGTACCTTGCAGTTGTTAATGTTTTCTTGTCTTCTTTGTGCTGGGGCAAAGGAATTTAAAAGACAGCCTCTCCCCAGTGCTGCCCCAACAAACCCTTCACCTCCCTATCCCAGGACCCACAAGAACTTCCTCTTCTCCCTACAACACAGCACTCAAGAGGGGCTCAATGCAATGTACCCCCTGGTGCCTTTTCCCCCAGTACTTTGTGGGTTTCATGGGAGTCTCTTGTACCCTACCCTTTGAAGAAATTTCCTACTCAACACTCCTTAGGGCTCTTGTCATGCAAGGCCAGACAGTAAGAATTTTAGAGTCAGCAGGCACTGTGGTCTCTCTAAGGTCTACTCTGCCTGCCATGGCTGCCCAGATAATATGGGTATATGTATATCACAATAAAACTTTATTTATAAAAACACAGGTAATAGAGGGCTGGGGAGATGGATTAGTGGTTAAGATCACTGACTGTTCCTCCAGAGAACCAAAGTTATAAACATATGTAAGTCTAGTTATAGGGCATCTGACCCCCTCTTCTGGCCTCTTTGGTCACCCATGTGGTTACAGATAAGCCTGCAGGCAAACCACTCATACACATACGATGAAATTAAAAACTAAACAAAACCAACTGGTGGCTGATCTGGGTTTGACCACAGAGACTTAATTTGTTGAACTTTCTCTAGAGCACACGTCTAGGTCAAGACTTGAGCACCAAGTACAGAACTGGCAGAATAGTTGAACAGTTCCGACAATGTGGATGAACCAACCAATTGAACCAATGAGCCAACAACCAGTCTCGTTGGAACCACGTTCAGTTCTTGACAACCCCTAACTCACAACGCCGGCCTCACAGAGTTGGGAAATAGTCCTTAAGGGAATGGATGGCCCAAGTCTTTTCAGCATGCGAGGCCTAATGTGAGGAAAAGGCAGGGAAGGAGAGCAGTCCTTGCTGACTCAGCAAATAGAGGGTGCCGAGCCTCTGATGCCAAGTCTGTCTCTAGGAGATCCTCTCAAATAGCTCCCAAAGGTGTGCCTAAGGCAGGGTAGCCTCGCCTTTTCCTCAGGTAAGCAGGTACAAGGCCTCCCTCTAGGGACGTGTTGGTCCCCATCAAGGAAGGGGACTCTGTTGAGTCTGCTCATAGAATTGTGTGTTTTGCATGGTGTATGGTGTGTGAAGCCATGTATAAATGCCATTAGAAGGAGCCTCCCCTTCCACAAGTTAAGGCCAACCTTTAAACACCTGAAGATGACATGGCAAGATAAAAAAGCCAGGAGAGAGAAAGTACATAAAGATTTCAATGAGTAACCTATGTGCCATCTTATATATAACTTTTATATAGTGTGAATTTGTACATATCATATAAAGTATAAATAAGTTTGTATATATGAATCCTACCTATCTTCTCACTGGCTTCTCTTAATTTTTTTTATTTTTCAATAGCTTATATGCTGAGTCTTTATCTTTTGGGCAAGACATTAGCCGTCTACAGATAAAGACTTAATTCATCGGGGAGAGAGGTCACATATGTTGGAGTTTGTGGGAAGCAGCGCTGCATGGAGGCAGGGATGTTATCTTTGGAGTGGAAAGGACCGTGGCTGAGATGCTGCCTCTGCTGCTGTGGCTTTGGGCAGCGCTCTGAACCTGGGTCCTAATCTAAAAATAGTGCTAGAGGTACTGTCTGTACACACTCAGCAGGCAGGGCAGGAACACAATACGTGATGCCTCTAGTACAAGTCTTGGTGCAGCACACACTCAATAACTGTGAGCTGTTTAATTATCTTTGCAAACTCATAGATTAGTTTTAAAGAAAAAGCATACTTAGGCTGCCATCTCTCCTTTTGTACCAAAGCAAAACAAAACCAGAACTCAGTTCTGATCAAGGACCCACCTAACCAACGAGAGAATCAATTCCTTTCTTTATCGTGTACATACACCCCATTACCTCCCAGGGCTGGCTGCTGTTCCTCTTAGGCAAAACCACTGCTTCCACGAACAGACTGGCAGCTTTAAAATATGCATCTCCCCCTCTATCCTTCCTTCTAATGGCCTGGAGACCACAGCTGCTTATCTGGCCTCTTTCTGAAAACAGTAAAACTGCAGGGAGAACCTCCTGCAGACACTGCCCACCAGGAACCCAAGGACATGAGCCCCAAGTACGACTCTGCCCATCAAGACAGCTTCAGTGATGTCCAAGGCACTTGCGGACTCCTGGGAACTCTGCTTTCCTGCACCCTTGTGGTCTTCCTCGGTTCTGAAAATCAGCTAGAAACAAGAATATGTAAAACTCAGGGCTGCAGAGAGCCCCAGGTGTGAATAGTAAATGCTGTCCCCACTGCTGCTTCAGCTCTCTCTCTGAAAAGGCTGCCGGGAAAGGGCTAGGCTCAGCCTAGTTCATGCTTAATGGCAAGGCATGTAAGTTGGCAGCCAGGGAGGTGTGCAGCTTCTTGGGGAGTTCTTCATAGACCATGCCGCTGTGAACACACAGAAGTCATGTCAACATGGACCCCTCTCAACCAACACCTGACTGTTTAAGTCAGAGCTATCCTACAATCTCAGCAGCTGTGATTTATTGAGGGGAGGAATGGAGAACAGAGGGCTTGATCAATAGCCTTTAGTTCCTCTCATTCAGACAGACTGCACCTTGCAATAAAATAGTCACTCTAGGGATGAATGTGCTGTGTTTTTAAAGTGACTTATGCTTAAAGGCAAATGACTCAGGGCCACTAGTAATCAAGCTACTGGGGTCTCAGGATATGTGACTTGAGGAAGGAAATCTAAGTGGGCAACAACAATGATGTATCTACTGATACGATTCAAGACTGACAGGGACCCCAGCTCCAGCAAAGACATACCTACTGCAAAACGAGGAGGTGCGATGCTCTGTGACTGAGAACCTCTGTGCAGTTCAGGATGGGGCCTAACCTTACCCACCTGGAAGCACCCCAAATAGAGGGGCTTGACACAGTCATTAGCATCGCCACTGGCTGAGACACAATTCACTCAGGCAGTGATTCCATCTATTGCTTCGCCTTGGTTATCAAGGAAAAAATATTTCTAAGAGGGATGAATAATTGACACATCCCATTGCCCATTACATCCCAATCCACTGTGCTCTGCTCTGAGGATATGGGATTTGGGGAGCAGAGATGCAAGCCAACCTCCAATCTCTGAAACTCTGGATATGACAGAGCTGGACCAAGTCTCTTAACACCCACAGTCTGTAGTTTGCAGTCTTTGATTGAAGAGCTAACCCTATTCATTGGTCAGTAGGGAGGCCAGACACATGGGTGCAGTAACCAGCAGCTGGAAGGGTATTTGCAAACATAGGTTGCTGCTGTCACTGTTATTCGTCACTGTCCTCCTTGCTGGGAATCCTCTGATACCTCTCTGTTAGACCCTCCCCAACCCACAGAACCTCTCTTATGGTTTTTTTTCATTTCCCCGTGCAAACTATTGATTGCAGCTGTATTATTTTGTTAATTTTTAGCACGGACTGCTGATTCCTACCCTCTGTCACTTCATCCCATCATGCTCAAGGGCTTGTGCCTTCATTCCATTTTCCTATCCTCTCTCTATAAATGATGTCCACTCATAAGATAACAATATCCTTCGAGAACCTACCGTGTGCTACACAAGAAAAGGTCCCAGACCCTGGCTGGCTACTGGCTACACTATGCCAATCCATTCCAGAGAGTTAATAGACGAAAGCGGGGTCACATGAGTCAGCTTGAGCAATGAATATCTCTTTTAAGATTCATATGGAAAAGCTCTAATTCTTTCTTGGATTTTTTTTGCGTGTGTGTGTGCATGTGTATTTGTACATGTGTGCATGTGCACTTGTGCGTACACGAGCTTGTGGAGGAAGAGGCTGACATCAAGTATCTTCCTCAGCTGCTTTCCACTTTATTTTTTGAAGCAGGGCCTCTTTTTGAAGCATGAAGCTTTCTTGTCAAGTAGGCTCATCTGAATGGCCAGCAAACCCCAGGTTCTTTCTGCCTCTCTAGCACTAGGGTTATAGGTGCGCACTGCATATACATGTTGGGATCTAATTCAGGTTCTCATGTTTACGTCATAGTTACTTTAACAACTAAGCCCTCTCCCCAGCCTCTTCTCATGGGTCTTCTAATGCAGATGCCTGGGAACAGAAATGAACTAACCCAGAAATGGCTTGCTGGATCCAGCCCATCCTGAAGTTTAATCTTTTCCTCAAATCTTCTAATTATGTGAGCCTATTATGTTTGCATAAGACAATTTGAATCTGACTGTTCTCATATGAACTTAGGACTGTGACAGTTGTTGGGGGAACTGAATCTGTTTAGCCAATGACATTTGGGAGTAACTTGCCATGGGCATGGTTTTCTCAAGGGAGAAGGATCAGAGGAGAAGGATCAAGGGATCGGGTGCCTGCTCTCTTTGGTGGCCGCAGCTGGAGCAAGCCTAGTGGCTGGTCCTCACAGCCTTTGGGAGAGCAGCAAGACAGCAGCAGCTGGATAAGCAGCGTCTGCATTGTTCTGTATTTGTGGGTTTGCTCTTCATCACATCCCTTAATAAACTGTTAAATAAGAGTTTTGTGGGTTCTCATTTCAGACAGTTGCATTAGTTCCACCCCAAGGGATTACAGGCCCTCTTCACCCTTCATAGTCACAGCTGCAGAGTCCAAGATTTAAGAGAGGGCCAAAGTTGAGTGCAAAATGCATATCTATAACCCCAGCTATCAAGATGCCAAGGCAGGAGGATCACAAATTTAAGGCTAGCCTGGGCCCAGAGAGAGTTTTAGACCAACCTATACAAATGTGTCAGGACTCTGTCTCAAAATTAAAAGCAACAAAGACTGTGGTATGGCACAGTGACATACCCAGGGCACCCAAAAGAGAGGGGCAGGGTTCAGTGTATTTCCCAAGGTCAAGTGTCAATGCTCTGCTTCCACCATCTGAACACAGCTACCCTTAGCGAGTGGCACTGTGCACCTAGGAAAGGTCGCTGGTCTACTGTTGACCCATTTTCTTTGAACCGACTTAGCTGGAAGTTCTCCCGTGATTTCTCATAGCCTTGGGGAGTGTGGTTTTAGAAGCTGCCCTTCACTCCTCGAGCAACAAGGCCAAGACTTACAATGAATGGCCTGTGGGAAGTACACTGTGTGAATCAACGAGACAGTTCCAAGTTCTAGAGCAGAAGGCACATCGAATGCCTCTGCAAAACATGTGACCTTGTGTCCTTCTGAGTTTCCAAGGAAGAAAGCAATATGCACGCTGGAGGAAGGCAGGTGAGAATAGTCCTGATCTATTGCAAGAAATGTGACCTTGTGTCCTTCCAAGTTCCCAAGGAAGAAAACAATGTGCATGTTGCGGGGGGGGGGTGAGAAGAGTCCCAATCTATTGCTTGTTTTCCCCATTGGCTTAAAATGTGTAGCAAAGCCTGCTGAGCACACTGAAAGCAGAATTATCCGTGTTCAGGCTCTCCAACGAGAGTGCCTGTCCTTCTTGTCTGGCCAATATTGGAAAATGCAACCCGGACATGAACATTTCAACACTGCCTACATATCCCTCCATCAGAATCTACGGTAGGGGAGGTTGTTGGGTAATAAGCAGGTAGGGGGCCACACTTCCAGGGTTCATATTCCAGCAATACAATTACCAGCTGTGTGACCTCAGGCAAGTTAATTAACCTCACTCAGATAACTCTGTACATCTGTCATACATGGCTCATCCGAAGACCTCACAGGAGGGTTCTGAGAATTAAATCTGACGATGTACTGCCAATCAAAACAAAAAACAAAACAAAAACATTGGGTTTTCTTCTGCTGCTGCTGCTGCTGTTATTAATAACTGTATTATTAATGACTTAACTTGATCAATTGGGATTCTTCTGTCAGATGCTCATGCCTATAGGATCTATGGACGTCATAGGTATGGCCACTCCTGTCACTAGCAGCCCGCAGGATGTTTTACTTTTTAAATGATTTCTTTACTTCTCTCAGCTGTAACAGTCCCCAGTTGTCATGAGCCTGGATGTACAGTCCAGTTCCCATTTACAATACAGTGTAGCTTGTGAGCAGAAGTCCTCTATCAAGCACTGCAGTAACTTCCTTGACCACTAGGGGCCACTCCTTACAACAGGGGTTCAGAGCCTCACTGGGCTTACCCCATAGGTTTGAAGGTCTGTCAGGCCATCTCTTACTAACCTGACATCTGATGTTATCCACAGTGGGCATTCCAACCTTATGAGCACCTAAAGCTACAAGTTACTCTACACAAACCAGCATTCTCAAATACATAGTCTCATTGCTTCCCAAACAGGCTTCTGGTCCCTGAATCTCTGTGCCGTTATAGTTTGAAGTTGCCCTCAAGCATCTGCCTGAACCCCAACACATACGCCTTCAGTCTTCTGTCTACCTGAGTTCTGTTCTGCCCTGAACAGCGGTCAAGGCCTTTCTCTTTAGACTAGTGACTAGGGACAACCCCCCCCGCCCCAACACACACTTTAAGCCACTCAGTTCTACGTCTATAGCATGATCTGTTCTAATGCATCACAGCCAGCCTTAGACATTCTGGTATTGTGACTTCATAACTCTATCTAACCCATTACCTGTGTGTGAGAGAGATGTTTGTGCCTCATCCACTAGGCTGTGTATAACCCACTGAAGTCACATCTGTTTGGGTACCCCACATGAGAGCCCCAAAACAGCATAAGGGAGGTCTGAACATTTAATGAGAGTCATATGACATATTGAGCATAATTCATTTTGATGAATAAGCCCATTGGATAGAAATTTCTAAACTACTTGTAGAAATTGAGCCTTGGTGGGGGGATAGACCTGGTCAAGGCCTCACTGTTTGTCAGCCCCAAGCCCACCATTCAGATCCCAGTCTGATCCAAAGCCACATCTTTTTGCCCCATTATTTCACCCATCCAACCTTGTGAGCAGTAACAACTATTTAGGGGTTACTTGACTGGCTAAGGAGCAGCACACACAGGGTATATAGGCTCAAACTACCAACAGCACGGTTGCCTGTATCACCAAGCCTCAGTGTGCCAGGCCCTAGGTGTAAACAAAGCTCAGAAGGTAGGCAGCTCACCAACAAGCCAGGGTTCCCAGAGCACTGGTCTCAAGGTTTGGAATGTGAAATGTCCCCCTTGGGCTCACATGTTTGAACACTTGGTCCTGAGCTGCTGCTACCCATCTGGGAAAGCTGGACAATCATTAGAAGGCAGAACCTCTCTGAAGGAAGTGGGTCACTGGGAGAGGGTCATGAGGCTTTATACCCTGGCCCTATTTCCTGATTGCTATCTGCTTCCTTATTGTCAATGCCAAGTGACCTCTACCCTTGTGTTTCTAATGCCATAATGTAATAATCCCTTCAAACTCTAAGCCAGACCAAAGCCTTCTTCTCTTCAGTTGCTTCTGCTCAGATATTTGCTCAAAGCACCAAGGAAAGTAGTTTTTCCCATGGGAAAGCCTTCTTCCCCCATATTCTAGCAGCTCAGAAGCTACCTGCCCATCCTTACCATCTGCTGGCCTCAGGTGGACCCCTAGGAGTCATGAGAAGCAAGGTCCTAGCTATGGGTCCTGGACACAATGCATGTGCTTTCCCTCCCAGCAGCTTTGTTACTCCAGGGCTATGAAAATTCATTTGGCCGTGATATTATGAAATACACCGCAAACAACTGGATTTCATTTCCAGCAGCATAAATTAACAAATTGCACGTGTGCACTCGGCATCTGCTAACCTAATAATTAAGATATTAAAAAGTCACCTAATGACACCAGCATTGAGATAATAGGATAATTGTTACAGCGTTTTAAGGAAAAAAAAATAAAGGCACACCATCGAGTCATCCATGCAGCTCCCCAGATGGAAGACCGCTTTCTCGGGGGGCTAGGAGCATGGTGTTTGGATTAGCTCTGTGCAGAAAGCAACCACTGCTGTTATGTAACCAAACCCTGTGCATACAGTTGTCAGTCTGGGTAAATTTAACTCTGCAGGTTGAAGGCAGAGCTTGCTTGCCAGAGCAGAGCTTCAAAACTAAAGAGAATTTAAAGACATAGTGCCCCGTGGACCACAGAGAACGCTGACTTGGGGAGCTGATAAACAGCCCAGTACAGCCTTCTTGGGCTACACTAGGCATTAACCTCCCCCTCCCCATAAGAGCCAGTTTGAAAACAATAAAAACTGACAGGAACATGGTTGTTCAATAACAAAGCTGTCTGCGTTTTCCCTCTCCCTGCATGCAATAAAGGCACTTAGGGAACCTAATGTGCCTCGGAAGGAAAGCACTGAAACCTAGAATCGGGAGAAGGCTTTAATAACAGGTTGCTCTGCAGAGGGAGAGAGAGAAAGAGAGAGAGAGAGAGAGCACACTTAGTTCTAGGCAAGGGCTGCTTCAGTGGCATGGAGAAAGCTGGCAGGAACAGGACCCTGCCCGGAGTGTCAGCACCATGGCTGCAGGGCTCAGGAAGGGACCCTTTACCTCTCTGCACCTCCGGTTTGCCAAGCACACCAGTTCCCCTCCCTCTGCTGGTACCAGCAGATTCATTAAAGGCAGGAAATACCTGTGAAGGTAGATCCTCTTTCTAACAGATTCTGCCAGATGAAGCTGATGGAGGACATTCCCAGGAAAGTGTTAAGATGTCAAAAAAAAAAAACATTAGTCCAGTGGATCGTGCCACTCAGACTCTTGCCTCGCCAGCAGAACTCATTATGAAGCAGGTGTCCCTGGTCACCAGACAAGGAACAAAGTTAGTGGAGACCGGGAACATCTATTTAGAAGGGACATGTGTATCTCCTGCCCAACGGTGAGGGGTTTAAACAAGAAAGAACCATTCACTGAAGGGAAGACCCCCTAGTGAGGGCAAGGGAAGACTGACAATTGCAATAGACGTTTTTTTCTCTGTGCAAGGCAGAGACAGAATTTGCAAAAATGAGAATAGATTGGAAGAAGTGTTCAAATGACCCAGAGCATCTCTAAGACTGCACCTTGTTTTATAAATGCATCGGGAACAGGCTAAGAGGAGTAATCAGGAAGCTTGCTTACACACAATCTCAGGGGGTGCCCAAAAGTCTCAGGAGGCAAGATACACAATGCTCTAGGGTATTAGTTTAAAAATTAGTACAAATTTTGAGGCAGGAGAGTGATGATCAAAATACCCAGATTATATGGACAGAGAATAGCAGTATGTGACTGAGGAACCAGAAAGGGTATTTCTTTTAAAAGAATGGGTTTCAAGGCTGGAGAGGTGGCTCCGTTGGTAAACTGCTTGCTGTGCAAGCATGAGGCCCTGAGCTCAATCCTTAGCACACATGGAAAAAGCTGAAAACCTGTAATCTAGTGCCCACGGAGAAAACAGGAGGACCCTTGGGGCTCAACAGCAAGAAAATGGCAAGTTCAGTGAGAGCCTGTCAAAAATAAGACGGAGGCCGGGCGGTGGTGGCACACATCTTTAATCCCAGCACTCAGGAGGCAGACGCAGGCGGATCTTTGTGAGTTCAAGACCAGCCTGGTCTACAAGAGCTAGTTCTAGGACAGGCTCCAAAGCTACAGAGAAACCCAAAAAAAAAATAAGATGGAGAATGATCAAAGATGACTCAAGGCATCAACCTCTGTCCTCCACAAATGCACCTACATGGACACACACAAACACACACTGGCACATGTGCTCACACACATGTGGAGTTAATTTTTTACATGTCATAAAAGAGTGGATCCAATGGCCCCAGAAACCAGATGAACATGCATAAGAAAGTGTTCTCGAAACCCTGAAAATCCTACACACAGAAACTGACAATTCTAGTCTCCAAGCAGCAGAAGAAAGAAAAATTGCCTTAGGACCCCTGAAGCTTAGCTGGACTCCCCAGCACCTGCCCCTCCTCCAGGCCTCCCAGTCAGTGCTGTTGCCTGAGTGACTGGCTTCTGCTACCAAGGGCCTCATGCTCAAAACCTGATTTCCCCAGAGCTAAGCAGTTCAGAAGCGCCTCAGTCACACAGCTAGAAAGTAAGAGTGTATTCCGAGCAAACTACTGGACTGAGGTGGAGTTTATCAAAGCAATTACACTGAGATGTTCTGGGCAGGGGAGGGATGTAATCATGTATGACAGGGATTATCAAAACTGCTTACACAGGGAATCAGGAAACTGATAACAAGCTGACAATGGCCTCTACCTGACTGAGGGATTCCAGGCTCCGCTCTCCCAGGCTTGTCAAACAGAAAGTGCAGCAGAAGTTGAACTGTGAAGAGCCGCTGGGCCCTGGGCACACCGAGCGAAGGCTGATGATGGCCTTCGGGTGGAGCAGGGGAATCTTGAAGGAGCTTCCTTGGGTAGCCTCAGCTAGCCCCATTTGCAGGAGCCATGAAGCTATTTACACTCACACTGCTCAAAAGCATTTTTATTGGTCCTGACGTTGGGCACTACAGAATTCTAGTAGTAAGTTGCAGGACCAAGGAAGTAGGGAAAATCTGTCTTCCTTCCTTCTTTCCTTCCCTTCCCTTTTTGTATATGTGCTGGGGTATGTGTGTGTTCATGTCTGTTCATGTATATATGTGCATATGTATACATGTATGTAGAGGCCAAAGGTCAATCGTGGAAGTCATCCCTCAGTAGCAGCTCACCTTGCATTTTGAGAGAGGGTCTCTCTGTGCCCTGGAGATCATCAATAGGTTAAGGTAGCTGACCAACAAGCTAGGAATCTGCTTATCTCTGCTCCCTGAAGCTTGAGTTATACATTTTAACCACCATACCTGGCACAAGAGATTGAACAGGGGTCCTTCTGCTAATACAGCAGGTGCATTACCAACTGAGCCATCTCTAAAACCCTGGCATGAAGACACTCTTTGGGGAATAAAAAGAGACCTAAGGAAGTTAGAATTATACACTGTGACAAGGACTAGAGTCTGTCAACGCTACCCAGAGGCGCTCTGTAGTTTTGAGTAAAGGGCTTCCTGAGCACTAGCCTAGCATTGCCCCTATGGGGCAGGGGGTCGGGTTGGTGGGTTTGGGGGGGGGTCTTCCTTAATAACAGAAGTGCCCGTGTATTGAGAAGGTCTCTACCTTCTTTGGGTTGGGAGGTCATTAGGGTAGACATAGGCATGCAGAGTAGGGTCATCTCATCCCAAAGAAGAGAGCAATGCATTAACTTTCTGGAACACAGAATCACTGCAGGATGCGTGAAGCCCAGAGCAGATGCTGACTGCAAGAGATACACCTAATGAATCACAGACAGACAGCACACTGAAATAGAGGCCCCAAATAAAGCAGCCGACCTGAAAAAGGCAACAAATACCTACATTTGCAAGGAGGAGCTGCATCTTCTCTCCTCCTCTTCCTCCTCCTCATACCCTCTCTCTGCACCATGTTTTCCCTCACCCTGTGGCGCCTGCAACAGCCCTCCCTCCAAGTTTAGCTGACTCGGGACCCAGCTTTGACTTTATCAACGCCAGGGACAGTGGTGATTTGCATCAAGTTCAATGCCGTCCTTTTGGCGGTTGTTGCACTTAATTGAGTGAAAAAAAGCTGTCAGTCGAAGGCCCCAGTCCCAAGGTAAATTCACTCTGAACTAACCATCTGCCAGGACTTCTCCCAGGGTATGCCACACTTACCATCTAGAGAATCCGATCCACAGCCTCATAATTAGATCATTCCTGAATTAAATTGACAGTCCCAGGGAAAAGAAAAATGCAAAGTGTATTTGGAGACCAGAAAGCAGAAGCCTACTTGTCTTAACAAATGCGAGACTACGTATTTTTTTTTCCCTGCGATAGACTGGCACAAAGAACGACTTTCCTCAACGGTTCCTTCACAGCAATTGTTATCTTCCATGCCTCCTTCATGATTCCCATTTGGATTTTTGTTTGGAAAGATGAGGCTTGAAAGTAGCTCAAACACTTAGAGGACGGTAGATAGGGCAGGTCGGACCCGGTGCCCACTGACCAACCTTATCAAATGACTCAGTGTACATCTGCCAATCAGCTGCATATTCAGAACTAAAGTATTAAGGGCTGGGGTGGAAGTGCAGTTAGTAATGAGGGCTTGCGTTTGATCCCCAGAACTCACATTAAAAAAAAAGTCAGGTGCAATGGAGGACTTTTCTAATCCCATTAATTGGGAGGCAGACAGGAGGATGGCCGGAGTTCACTGTCCACTCACTGGTCAGCCAGCCTGGCCTACTTGTGGAGTTCTAGGCCAATGAGTTGCCCTGTTTCAACAAAAGGAAGAAAGGAGGGAAATAAGGAGGGAGAGGAGGAAGGGAGAGAAAAAGGGGAAAAGGAGGGGAGAGGAGGGATGAAGGGAAACAGTGAATGGTGCCTTAGAAAGGACAGTTTAAAGGTGCTCTCCAGTTTCCACAACATGAGCACACACATGCATACACGCCCACGCAAACATGCAACCACAGGTGAAATAAATAAACCAATGTTAACAACAGGCTGTTTCTTCCATCACAAGGCAGCCAAGCTTTCTGGAAAAGCTGAGAGAAAGAGAGAGAGAGAGAGAGAGAGAGAGAGAGAGAGAGAGAGAGAGAGAGAGATCTAATAACTCCTACAGAGAGATCCCTGTGACCAGGCCCTCAGTGCTAAGTAACTTGACTGCAAGCAAAAGTCAATGGGAAGAGGAGCCATTCTGTTAGCCTATAGGCTGCTCTGTGCTCCCGGCTCCATTCCATCCAAAAGAACACAGTGCATGGAGCCTTCTCCAGTCACGGGTGAGGAAAGGTGAATTTAGCTCCAAACAGGATGATTTCATTATTTCATTATTACCCAAACATGCAGCTTAGGTACTTCAGTGATATCCATACTTGGAATGTACACTACCCTTAGATCACAGGACAAGGGACAGTTTCCCAACCTGGGATACACAGGACATCCTGGGAAAAAGAATTCTAATGACTGTGCAATCCAAAACTGATACTGCACAAGAAATGAACCCAGTATATATTTGACAATACCGTCACCTAAACTATGGCCACAGAACTGACCACAGTATGACGTGAGCATGGGGGCGTTACAAAATAAGGAAGTCTGTAGTTATTTAGGACAATTTTGAAGATACAAAATGAAACATAGTGAAATAATAAAATACTAAGATAAAATTTGAAAAGAATTCTAGTGAAAAGAAATTTGGGCTTGGAGCTGTGGCTCTGGGGTCCAGGGTTTACTTAATAAGCACAAGGTCCGGGATTCAATTCTCAGAACTGAAAAGAAAACCAAATAAAGATGGACAGCTATTGAAAACACAACACCAAGGAAGACATTTGCCACCCTCCGTGTGTGTCATGTAACCGGAAGCTGTTCACAGAAGATGGAGTTGTATCTTTTTTTTCAGTGCTGCAATTGCTCCTTGCTTTCTGTAAGCCCAGTAGGTGCTTTCCCACCAAATGGCCCTCTGTCTTGGTGCATGCTGATGTCCATATGAATGCATTCACATATAAAGGCACCATCCCTTCAGCAGTGCATGGATATTAAATGATCATCTAAACACACACACACACACACACACACACACACACACACACACACACACACACACAGAGTCAGTTTAAACCCTAGGTTAAATAAAGATGCCTGGGTTCAGAAAGATGACCGAGGAAATCACCCAGAGTAAAGGGCACAGGGAAACAAAAGCTATCAATATATTTAAAGGGAAAACGAAAGAGGAGTTAGGCAGGATTTTTTATGTGGACAACCAGAGTCTCAGAAAAAGAGAAAAGAGGCAATGTCTAAGAATGTTCCAGATTCAGAGGAGAGTGGGTGCTATCAGAAAGGATAAGCATATCAAATCCTGAATGTGATACATAAATTCATGCCTAAACATATCATGATGACCCTGCAGAACACCAAAGAAAAACACAATCTTAAAAGCAAGCAAGAAGACGAATTACCTATGAAGGAGTGACAGTCTGACTGAGAGCAAACTTATCATCCACAACAGTGTGTGCCGCCTACTGGTCAAGGGCCATTGCCAAGCTCTTGACTGGAGGGAATGAATTTTGTTCAAAATGATTGCCAAGAGAAACTTCCCCCAAATCAACTGGGCCCCTTAGGGTTAAAAGTATTCTTCATTCATTTCTTCCACAGAATTTTACTAAGTACCTACTGTGTGCTAGGTAGGAAGGAGGTTCTCTGCTTTCATTGGACAGTGGATTCAGGTGAACCGGAGAAGAGGGAGTGACCTTGGACCCGGGTGAGAAGTGCCGTGAAAGAAGTGGGTTCCATCTGAGTGTCATCAGACAGGCGGTTATGAGCTGGGGGATGCATAAACCCTGGGATGCAAAGGCCTGGCATACAAGTGGGCTGTTGTTCCCAGAAGAGCAAAAGCCTGGCATACATGAGAATTGTTGTCCCCTGGGTCCTCAAAGAAATACCAGGTACTCAGAGGGCACAACATAAACGCTTAAGACTGGAGACGGCAAGAAGATGAGATAAAGCAATGCACAGGAGGTGGGAAGGCACAGTGTGTGTGAGGACCAGAGTATAAGAAAGCTACTGGAGGGTTCATGGGAAGCGCCAGTGAGACAGCCCATGGTCAAGGGCTTGCATCAGATGGGATTATGTTTCTGTGACTCTGGTGTGTGCGTGATTCCTTTGGAGACAGGATCGCGCATATTCCAGGATAGCCTCACACCTGCTATGTAGCTGACGATGACTGATTTTCTGATCTTGCCTCCACCTTCAGAGTCCTGAGATCATAGGCACGTGTCACCACTCCTGGTTTATGCTGTGCTGTGACTGAAACCCAAGAACTCCTGCACACTAGGGCAGGACACGCTAAGTGCTCTACCAGCTGAGCCCCAGCCCCAGCCTCAGTGCAGGCCTTTAAGCAAGAGGGGATCCAAGAGATCTGCTTTTGCCAAGAGCATTTTGGCAAGGGTGTCCACGTCAGTATGTCAGTGAGGATAGCAACGCTCCATGAGGTGCCCCGGAGTTCTTCACTGTGGTGAGATGAGCCGCCTTCAGCCCATAACACACAAAGAGGGACAGCAAGAGTGACAAACCATGTCTGAGCAAGTCTAAGAAAAATATCCATAAAACCCTGGCCAGGCAAATCCTGCAGCGAGCATTTTCCAATCAGTCCCAAGGCTAACAGCAGAGCTGAGGAAGAAACAGAAAAGTTCTCCTGGCTCCAGCTGAACACACTGTCCCGGTTTTTCAATCTAAACGCTTCAGTGTGCCAGTCAGCAGTGTTACTCCTCCGGTGGCGTTCAGCCTCCTCTGGGCCAAATCCTGTTGCCAGAATACCACTGTGCCTCACCAGAGATGGGGGTTTGCTAGTCATCCTGCCCTTCTGGAAAGAGGCAGCAAACTTACAGAATCTGGCTGAATAAAAGTCAGCCCTCCACCAAAGCCAAGTTCAGCAACTTCTCTGTTATCAGCTCCCTGACGGGACTGCTGAGCACCAGGTCAGTTCTGAAGACGCTGTCCCTGGGTTCACACCTTTAATATTCAGAGTCCACCATGCAAGCATCCACCAAGCCACAGTCACAGGTTGTTCTCAACGCTCAGCGGAAGTGATTTGTTAGAAGGCATGCAGGGATTTCTCCTGCAAGGCCAGAGTCATGTTTTATCTAGGCTGCCGGAAGTCTGCCAAGATACTGTGGAAGAGAGTTCAGTCTCAAGCAGTCCCCCGGCACGAGGCACCTCAGGCCAGGGAAGGACAAGAGGAGACCTGAGGAACAAAGGGGAAAGCCTGCCACTGGAAGATGAAGAAGTTGCCACAGGAACAGCCTGGGGAAAGAGAAAGTAGAGAAAGGCTCTAGAGGGGCAGCTGTGGGCAGTGGACCCTGCTGTACACTGCACAACTCCAGGGGGTGATATATATCCACAAAGCTGCCTTCCACCTCCGAAGATGAAGAAAGAAATGAACAGAGGTGGAAAGGAGTCTGGGAGACTGGAGCTATTATGTAGACACATGAGACTCTCAACAGAAGGGGACAGGTAGGCATTCAGTAAGAATGCTGTCCCACGCCTGAGAGCAATAGTCTGAACTCAGACTAAGCAGCTCTCCCAGTCCTTGGTCTTTTACCCACAATACAGAGGTTTCAAGTCTGCCTCCTAGGAACACAGAGCTGGGAGGACTATGCTGAGAGTCCCCAGTACCCAGAATAGAGTAAACGAGGAATAAGAGGGCTATGGTAAGGACAAGACCCTATCAGAAATCAGATCACACGCTAAACTAAAGGATGATGGCTTTTTGTTGTTGTTTTGTTTTTCGAGTCAGGGATTCTCTGTAGCTTTGGAGCCTGTCCTGGAACTAGCTCTTGTAGACCAGACTGGTCTTGAACTCACAGAGATCTGCCTGCCTCTGTCTCCCAAGTGCTGGGATTAAAGGCGTGTGCCACCACCGCCCGGCTAAGGATGATAACTTTTATAAAAACATCCCACAGATAGGCCATGGACAGGATGTTATTTCATCCATGAAATCTCAGCCCTTTGTGCAGTGCCCACAGCACATAGGAGTGAAGACATGGTTGGGGTGGGGAGCAAGAAAGAGGACTGAAGTGGAGAGTGGGGGGGGGTAAGGTAGAGGTGTGGGTGTGGGTGTTTGTTTGTTTATTATTTATACAGGGTCTGTGGAACTCTGCTTAGCTGAGAATGACTTTGAACTTCAGATCTTCCTACCTTCACTTTCCAAGTGCTAGGATTACAGACAAGTGCTATATAAGGTAAAGGTGTGTGGTAGTAGTGTCAAGAAAGGCTGTGGATGCTACCATATTTATTAATATTGTGTGCTGGGTTTGCCTACAAAGCTAAGTATAAGCACACCACTGTGTGGTAAGCACGCCTGGGAAATGTGATATCGGTTCAAAGCACCATCCTCACGGTCTCCCAACTCAGACAGATGCTCCTACACATCCTCCTCCTCCCAGTGATGTGCTGGGATGATAAGCTCACAACCAAGGGAGGACACTGAGCTTCTTCCTCGTCCTCCCCCAGCAAACAGGCCCTCAGCATATCTCTTTTAATGAGTTCTTTCCTGGCAGAAAGAAGGAAACATTCTTTCAAACTGTGGGAGAGAAAAAGATGAGATGCAATCACGCCTGCTCCTCTGGACAGTCTGGCAGCTCACAGCCACCTCTACCCACAGTGTCCCAAGGCTTTTGGAGAGCCACAGGGAGATACTCTGCTTACTGGAATGCCCGGGTTATCTGCCTCTCATCATGTCTCTTACATGAATGCAACTGAGAGAAAGTTTTCCCAGAAGGTAGAACAAGGTATACTAAAATACACTTCCACCACTGGGAATAGTAAACAGTCTAACTTCTAAGTCCCAAAGATATTACTGATACTGTTTACAATTATCATGCTCAATAAAACTGCAACGGCTGCCTGCTTTTCACAGGGTAAATCCTCTTAAGTAGCTGGAAAGTGTGTGTATGTGCGGGTGTATATATAGTGCATATGTACAGTACATGTCTATATAACATATGCATAACATAAACTTCCAGAGCTGGGGATGTAGCTCAGTCTGTACGATGCTTGTCTAGCATGTAACAAGGCTCTGGATTTGATTCTTAGAACCATATAAATGGGGCACAGCAGTGCACAGCTGTAATCCCGGCACGTAGGAGGTAGAGGTAGGAGAATCAGAAGTTTCGTGTCATCATCGGCTATGTAATGAGTTCAAGGCCAGCCTGGGCTGTAGGAGACCTTGGTTAGAGAGAGAGACAGACAGACAGATGCACATGCATCCATATTCATACATGTACACATCCATTCTACCTGTGAGGTTCAACCTTCCAGAAATTTACAATGAAGCCTGATTACGAAATGCACCAACTGATGCACAGCTGTGTGGTCACACTCTCAATGATCCAGATGTCATAGTCTATGCCTTTGAAAGGCCTTAAATAATTAAAAAACACAAAATTCTAGTCTTTCCCATAAGAGACAGCATAGAATAAAGGCCTTGACTTTTTCTAGAAGACATCTTAAGAGTTCTTTGCTGGTATGAACAAGGCTATCATAAGAACGGCAAACCTCAGAATGGAACATGAAGAAAAAACCCCACTAGTTACGGAGGGATGGACAAAATGTGACACATCCATTCAATGGAATATTGCTCACTCAGAGAAAGGGAAAAGTTCAGCAACTCCAATGTGAAATATGAAGCTTTTGAATGAAGGATGCATAGCCAGTAAAGTCTGCATGAATAAATAAAATCTGAAGAGCCCAGATTTGGGGCTCTTTGGGTGAAGGATAGTCAACTATACTATACTAACATATTCTATGGCACAGATGAATCTTAACATGCTGTGGCCAGTGAAGTAAGTCAGACAGAAAGACTGAATTTTATATAATTCAATTTTAGTGAAATGTCTAGAAAAGGTAGAAGAAGACTAATGGCTGCAGTAGGCCAGGTCGCGGGGTAAGAAGGGATCTCCTGGGGGTGATATGAGTAGACTGAGGTAGAGGTTGTAAAACCCTATGAAATTACTAAAACACATGACGTCACTCTTAAGAGGGAGTAATTTTCAAGTGTACCTCAACAATTATTAAAAGAAAGCACTAATGTTCTGTGGTTCTGTGAGGACTCAGTCACCAGGTCACAGGATGTCAGAGCTGTAGGAAGTTACACCTTGGCAAATCTCTGTACTATGGAAGGGGTAGGGCCTCTTGGGGAAAAGATGCTGACTCAGGGTTACCTACAACAAAGAACTATGCTGTGAAGGGAACATGGGTATCCCCAGTACTTGTCCTGTGCACCATTAGCATTTGCTTTGGATTATTTTGCATTACAACAACCCTCTGGGCATCAGGAACATACAGACTACATGCTTCTGGACTATACCCCACTCTGGATAACCCATGATTTAGTGATTCTCAGCTTACCTCGGTGTTTCTGGATGTCAGTCCTTCGTTCTCACAGAGCTTTCAACTGAAATCTCTTCCCTTAGTCTAGAAATGCATGGGTGAGGGCTTTTTAGAAGCTAGTCAACTCTAAGAGGCTCACAGTTTCAATCCATGCTACTGCAAACTCCCTAATTCAGAGCCAGCCTCAGGCTTGTCAACCTAACAGAAATGTAAAATAGATCCTCCAGTTGCCACAGAATTAAAATGCAATCCAATTAGGCAGGATACAAAGGAACTTGTCACCAAATTACCAGAAAAATGAAAAATAAATAAATAAATCTCATACTCCAACTTAAAACAAATGATAATATAACCTCAATTAGCTTGGGATTCACTGGCAGAGCTCAAATGATACAGGACCAGGATGAGAAAATACTCTGCTGTTTAAACAAATGAGTAGGAAAGAACCAACATTTTGGAAACAACTCAATCATCCTGGAAAATTAT
This sequence comes from Ondatra zibethicus, assembly GCA_004026605.1. Taxonomy (NCBI): domain Eukaryota; kingdom Metazoa; phylum Chordata; class Mammalia; order Rodentia; family Cricetidae; genus Ondatra; species Ondatra zibethicus. Next base: position 74,436 of record PVIU01002434.1, read on the forward strand.
GTGTATGCTTCAAGCACTGGCCAAGACCTGCCCTAAAAGTTTATGCCCCCCACAAACATCTATGTTGCAGTGTTATATTCCTTTGCAATGGCATTAGCAAATGAAGCCTTTGAGAACTAAATAGGGCAGGATGAAGTGATGGTCTTCAGCCCATCAGAACAGGATCATTATTTTTATTAGTGGAAGTGAGGGACGGGGGTAGTGATGGCTCAGTTGGTAAAGTGATTGCCATGGATACTTGATAACCTGAGTTCCTACAAACCTTCATGCTGTAGAATAATCCTCTTGTACACTATAAAGATTTGTCACTAGAATTGGTTTATAAAACACTGATTGGCCAGTAGCCAGGCAGGAAGTATATATAGGTAGGGAGACCAAACTAAGGATGATGGGAAGGAGAAGGGCAGAGTCAGGAGTCTGCAGCCAGATGCAGAGGGAGCAGGAGATGAATGTGCCATGCTAAAAGGTACCGACATGTGTAAATAAGGAATATGGGTTAGCTCAAAATGTAAGAGTTAGTTAGCAATAAGCCTGAGCTACTAGCAAAGCATTTATAATTAATACAAGTCTCTGTGTGGTAATTTGGTAAGCAACTGCCAGGTATTTGGGAACAGGCAGTTGAGACAGGAAACATCCGTTCACAACCCCATAAGCCCACTACAAAAATAGGTATAGTGTCTTACATTTGTAATCCCTGGGCTAGAGAAGCAGACTTGTCAGTCCCTGTGGCTGCTGAGCAATCAGTCTGGATTACCTGTGAGCTTGAGAGCTCCAGGCCAATGAGAGACCCTGTCTCAAAAACCAAATTGGATCACAGATAAGGAATGATACCTGAGGTGGACTTCTGGTCTGTGCATACGCATACATGTGTATCTGCAGACAGATGAATGGACACACACAGAGAACAAAAATAAAAATAATAAGAGTAAAAGTCACCTCAGCTTCCCATCGCTACCATGTGACACATGAATGAGGAGGTGGCTCTGCCAAGCCAGGAAGCTTGAAATCTGAGCAGTCAGAAAACAAATGTTGCTTAAGTCACCGGCCTGTGGCATTTTGTTACAGCAGCTGAGCTGACAAGAGTCAACCACATACCTCCTTTATGGGTCTGTAGCTAAAGTGACCCAGTTTAAGTGATTGCCCAAGGACCCTTCCATCAGCCTGGAACAGGGGTAGAACTACTCCACCCCTAGTGCTGCATGCTGCAGGGTCCACTTTCATGCTGACTTATTTATGCACGTACAGTCTATCTCCCGATGCTTTCGCCTTGGCACTCAGTGAAAACAAAAATAGAACTGCATATTTAGCTCAACTTCCCTGTCGCAAAACCAGGCCCTAACTTCTGAAAATGTACCTCGGCCTCAAAACGATGGCTCTCCTCAAACTGCCTCTTTCCTAGGGGTCTGGCAGATGGTCTTGGAGGTTCCCTGAAAGAAGCAAATATTGCCTTCTCTAGAAACTCTGGAGAACCACGGGACTAACTGAGGAGGGAGCCTCCACTGCCCAGGCCATGAAGAGGCTCAGATGTTAAGTACACCAACAGCCACACATGCCTGAGCGGCTCACAGGGCCGAGGGATTAGAAGGATTCTGGCCAGTTTTTCTTTCTCTGACAAAGTCCAGCTTCCTTCCTTCTTTCACTTCAGTTACCCGAAAGGACTCTTTAGTTCATATCTAATGTGGGGAGAAAATTCCACACAGAAAACGGTGAGGAGATTTGATCTAAGCATGAAAAGAGACTGTTTGGGGGTGGAAACAAAGATTATGTTTCAAACCACAGAGGTTAACTCCATGCCCATTATCACAGAATAAAATAGTGCAAACTACACAATCTCTAAGTTATCACCTCCCAATTTCCTCAAATAACTCAGTTTTCCTAGCTTGTGGAAGGAAACAGGCAAGAATTGGAATGCTGGACGGGTATCCATGTAGCCCAAAGCCATAAATGCTTTCATTTTAGAAAGAGAGAGGAGAAAAAAAGAGGAAGAGGAGGAAAAGGAGGAGGTAGCAGGGTGTCGTGATCCACTCCTTTAAGCCCAGCATCGGGAAGCTGAGGCAGGGGGACTGCCACAAGTTGAGGTCAGCCTGGGCTACATAGTAAATTACAAGCCAGTCTAAGCTAGAAGGAGCATCCCCACTAAAATAAATAAACAAACAAATAAACAGTAAGTAAATAAATGTCTGAAAGGAAAAATAAATATTTGAGCTTAATTAAAAGTTGAAGCCGCAAACAAGAGAAGTTCTCTCCATTGCACTAGGCTAAGACAATGCATCTTCCAGCGCCAAGATCCTGGGATCCTAAACAGAAACCCTCAGGGCTCCTCAAGCTGACACAGAACCCTCAAAGACACAACCCAGACTACCCTCCCTCACCAAGGGTCGCAAATTCTCGTCCAGCCTGTCAGCACCCCGATGCCTGGTCCTCAGCCTTCACTGGCTTATGGGATGGTGGCCAGGGAGAGAATTCACACTGAGAGCTCCCCAAGGTGCTTCTCCGGAGACCAGTTGGTGAGATTTCATCCTGCGCGGGGTTTGCTTTGTCTAGCTAGGCAAAGGAGGGCCTTGGCATGGCTTGAGACTGAATTCTGTTTAGGTTTCCTCAGGGCTCAATTATAAACAGCCCAAAGAAAGGCTCTGCTGTCCTGAAGGGCACCTTTCAAGAGACAGGGAAAAAAAATTGAAACGCTCGCCTAACAAAAGGGGACTGTTTGGTCACTGGTGTCCTGAGCAGGGTCTAGTGTATGACCTGGAGGCTTTCTGGAAAGTTAAAAAGGCAGAGCAGCAAACATCAGGAAAGGAGTAAACCCCCTCCCATCACCCACTGCAGACCCCCTTTCCTCACAGAAGTGCCAACAGATAAAATATAAACCCCTTTGATGAGAACTCCAGCTAGAGCTCAGCCTTCAGGTATTAGAAGACACCAGCTTCCCAAGGCCTCCCCACTGTCAGATCAAAAACCCACATGCCATTTCCCTGGTATCTGCCTGGTTTTCCCCCACACCATAAAAAACAAGCTTTCCCTTTAATCTACTTAGCACACTGTGGGCAAAGGCCTCTAATTTCACAGCATAGAGATAACACAAGTAACTCATGTGACATATTAGTGGATATGGCGGGGAGAACGTTCAGTCGGAGCTCATTGGAAACAATAATGCATTCCAGAGGGCCATGGCATGGCTCTTCCACAAGGCTAACCCCTCCTGGCAGTAACGGGAGTTAAGATTAGGTCAACCAATTAGTGTCTGGCTTGCTTGAACTCCACACTTTCCTAGTCCCTCCTGGGATGCACCAGGACCACCTTTCTCCCAGGATTTCCAGAAGCTGCTACCTACCAAAAATACCCTGGAAAACAGAGGCAGGGTGATGATTCAGTTGATAAAGTGCTTGCCACACAAGCAGGAACCATGTGCCACAGCATAGTGATACAGGTTTGTAATCTCAGAGCTGGGAAGGTGGGGACAGGTGAATCCCTGTAGCTCACCGGGCTTAGTTTAGCCCAGCCCTGGCCTCAAGCTCTAAGGTAGCGAGTGGTAACACTGTTTAAAAGAACTAGGTGGGTGGCATGTGAGGACCAACATCTGGGTTTTCATCTGGTCTGCGAATATGCATGTGCACATACACACACACACACACACACACAGGGAAAGAGAGAGAGAGAGAGAGAGAGAGAGAGAGAGAGAGAGAGAGAGAGAGAGAGAGAGAGAGAGCCTAGAAAACAGTAAGTCTCCAAACCCACACAACAATAGAAACCTCACTAAAATCACACCCAATATTGTCTGCCTGGCCAACACACTTGTGTGTTTCTCTTTCTCTTTTGGACCAACCATAAAAGAAGATTTTCCATTGAGTGCATCTCCTGGCTAGAGCCATCCTTTGAAGGTCTCACACCCTTTCTCGGGCTCCCCTTTCAACTTTCTCTCCCACACAGTCATGCTCTCGGGGCAGCGCAGAGACCACAGCAAAGCTGCTATTCATCCCACATCTCCAGCCTTGAGGCTCTGCCAAGTGCGAGGCAGATTCGCTTTAGAGACAGGATAAATCAATGCTGAGCTGTGTAGAGAGTCTGAGGAGGTGTGGGGAGAGGCAGCCATTCCTCACTCATCAATTAGGTATCAGGAAGGGACCGCCATCGAAGCAGAAGAAACTCAAAGGCAACTTGACCGTGACTCTGGCTTTACAGAGACCCCAGTTATTTGACCTTTTGTGTTGTGCGTTGAGTGTATCCATGTGCATGTGGGGTGGGGGCAGGGGCTGACGTCAGATGTCCTCCTCCTAATCTTATCTAATTTTATTGAGACATCACTCAAAGAACATGGAGTTCAATGATTCATTTAAACAGGCTGGCCAGAGAGCTTGGGAATGACAGGCAGCTGCTGCCACGGGTTTTACAGAGCTGCTGGGACCCAAACTCAGTTCCTCATGCTTGTACAGTGAACCTTTAACTTACCAAGCCTTCTCTCCAGCTCCTGGATCTTCGGTATTTTAAAGAAACCTCCGTCCATTCTTAACCATACATGTCCTTCAGCCAGTCACATACATTTGTTTCTTAGTCTTTTTAGGAATTAAGATTCAATCCCCTAAGCTTCTTGGCAAAAGCGCTGCCCAGAGTTAGGCTTCTCACCTCCAGCCTAGCCTAAGTCTGTGTCAGCTGGCCTTCACATATTGATCTATAGTCCTGTTGTTGGCATCCTGAGGGTGCTCAAGGAGTGCAGGAGTAAACAACACAGAGATATGAGACCATATACGCTAGAAAATCTACAACCCTTGCCCCGGAGGGACGGAGCCCAAAGGGAAGATAAGCTTGGCTGAAGCAACAAACTGCGAATTCACTATGGACTATAACTAATGAGCCAGAAAAGCGGAGTGCATTTGCTACTAAGAAAATAATCATGGAAAAGGCCAATTAATAAAGAGATGTTGTCAAGCTCCGTGGTAATTTTCATTATAACATTTTATTAGGCACAAGTTGATATTGATATTTTTTCAAGGAGGACTGCAATAAATTTCTCCACTAACTATATTCTTAATGCAGATGCGAGACATTGACATTGTCTTCCCTCTGACTTGAATCTTCCAGGAGTTTAAAAATCAAGATTGCTGATTTCAGATACAGGCACTGTGCAGCTGTTTATGAAGCAAACTTGCTTCCGATAATTTGGTCATGAGGGCAAGCATTCTATCTATGAAAGTTAAGTGTGTTCTAGACGACATAAAAATCTCAGTTCTCCAGATAAGGTCTTTCTTGGGTGCCAGATTAATGGGGGCAGAGTTGACAGTACTGCCAAAGCAAAAGCCTAGAGTGAGGGCAGTGAGGGATTTCCCCATGCCCCTGGTCATAGTGTCCCAGAGCTTCTGGGCCCCTTGGAACTTAGAAGCCTCGGAGACAGCAACCCGGAGTACAAACAGACCAGGAAAGTTATTAAGACCTCCCTCGAGATACCGGCCTAGGGATTGGTTGGAACCATATTCAGTCCCATGCACACTGGCAAAGCCCCCCTGACAGTTCCACTGCCAAAGCCAGGCCCCCAGGGCTAAGGGACACAGTCACTTAGGCTCTTTAATTGCCATATCCCAATGGGGGAAGTCATATTGAATTCCGTCTCCCTAGATCCTATTTCTGCTCTCAGGGTTTGGCTATGACTTAATGCACAAAAATATGCTTCTATCTTTGTGCTACGAAAATTGAGGCCCTTTCCTTGGGGGACAGATGACAAAGGAAAATGACCAGCATTCCTGAGCTCTGGGATACCTCACTCTCAAATGGAAAATCTCAGGGAATCGAAGTTCCCCAATGTGACAATGGGATGAAGAGGCTGGTGTCATTACGAGCCTAGCCTGTGGTAACAAGTCCTCTGGTCTGGCTCAGGTTTGCTAAAGGCAACATGGCCAAGTATTTCATGCCAGTTCTATCTACTGTCTTCTCAATCTGCTTGACACATATGTATGTGTGCATGTGCCTATATGGATTTGTGTGTGTGTGCATATATATATACATATATATGACACAAATGTTTATGTGCCTGAATGATGTGTATGTGTGTATATGTTACTATATAATGTAATGTGGTGATATATACATATACAACATTTTTTTTGTTTCTTGACTATATCATAGGAAGAAGACTTCTCTTAGCTACTCTGTTTCTTAAATATCAGCTACTCTCATTGTGTTTGTGTGTGCATGCATGCACACATGCATGTGTGTGCGTATACACACATGCACATGTATGTGATGTGATCCTCACTATCACCAACACAAATTAGACAAAAATAGATGGTTAACAGTGTAATTCTCTTTACAGTGGAACAGTTATTACAGCATTACTCTATTTTCATTACCACTGAATATTAGAATCAGCTTCCAAGATGTTTGAATGAAGAAATAAAATCACCTAATCACAGTGCCAATTAATTCTGTAAAAGTCACAGTATATCAAACCCAAACCATCCTGGCAGAAAGACGGGATTCTGCTCTCCCTTCACCTCCTTGAGCACGCTATGCCTCTGCCTCCTCTGTCCTCTGACCTATCCTAGTTCAGTTGCAAGTAAAATCAATAGAAGACCCTTGGCAAGTGGAATTGAATCTGCAAGAAAAGATATTATAATCCATGGGCACACCCTCTGCTCCTGCTAAGATTGCCTTCCTGGGTTTACCCAGTGTCACCGTGGTACCTATCACTCTTTCTCGTGCTGCTTGCTCATCAACTGTGATACTGTAACATGATTGCAAACATGTTGTGAGTCCTTGAGAGTATTGCTTGCAAAGTGCATGGAAATGATTAGATTAGAATTTAAAGACTCAGCAGTCAGTCACAGAGTGGAACATTACAAAAGAACAAGCTGAATGGAACCCTTGCAGACAGGAAGGAGACAGTGAGTAAAGGGGAGGGGACGGTGAGGAATTAATGAGACATGAAGCAACAGACATCATCAGAGGATGGCCAGCGGGAAAGACGGAGCTATCCTAGCTGGATGCCTGGAGCAGGGCAAAAGCCATGGGGAGAATGGGGGATGCAGGGAGGGTGTAGGCATGGACTTGCTTGTAGTTCAGAAGAACTTCCGGGAGTTAACATTAGAGAACCCTAACAATTAGGTGAAGGGGCTCAATCCAGTCACGTGTCCTCTCTTGGCAGGTCCAGCCCATGGTGGGCCAGCTGAATGATAGGAGCTGGATCCAGGCCAGAAAGAAAACTAGCATAAGGTGTCAGGATCTCTATTGAAGCCCCTAGGATTCACGCTCATTTCACAGAACCACAGAACCAAGCAAGGAATGCTCCACGCAAAGGGAGCAGAGGTGCAAGGGGACCTACCAGCACTGTGCTGGCCACCATCATCACCACCACGAGAGCCATAAACACTGCTCCCCAGATTTTCTGGCAGGCACTTGGCAAGCAATATCACAAAATCATCCCAGCAAGGCTGGCAACACCATCCTCCCCAGTTTTCAGCTTACTGAACTTACCCAGGACACAGCACAGGGCACACCTGCGCCTTCACTCCACCACTTCCCACAGGCTCACAAAAAACCAGGTATATGTACTCTATCTCAAAATGTGAGTGTTTCAGTTTGAGATGATCAAGACTGGATTAGACCCGACGGTGGAATGGAGGGAAACGATGGACCCAAGAGAGGCAGCTATGGAACAAATGAGAACAGCTGGGACCAAACCTTACCAAAGCACAAGAAAACTGAAGATGGGCATGCAGTTGCGGAGCTTTGAGCTGGTTAACTGGGGAAGCAGATACTTTGCAGGGCAACATGGGAAAGGATATTGGAGGAGCTAATGGGAATCTACTTTATCTAAGACACCGTAAAGGGGTAAAGATATAAGCTGTGCTCCTGGTCATGTGGAAGACAGGCTCACAGCAAGGAAACAACACTAGAAGATGAAGAAAGCCTTTGACGAACTGGGAGAAGTGGTCACATGATGGCTGAACGAGCCCTTGGTCCATGAGACCAATATATGTGAAAAACAGGTATCTTGGGAACCGTAGGGGTGAGAGGGTGGATGTTATCTGGTCCCACACTGATCATAGAGGGTCTGAGAAGAAGAGAGGAGAACACAGGACAGGGAAAGGGGCAGGAGGACTGAAGAAGAAAGCCATCTAAGACACAGACATCAAACATGCAAAGTGGAAAATCATCTGAAGCCTCCAGTCTGAGGTAAGAGTGGTATGCACCTGCAGCAGACTGAACCGTTCAGCGGGGCAGGAATCCAGCTTCCTTGTTACCCATTTCAGAGCCCGACATAGTGCCCGACACAAAGAAAGTTCCTAGGAAGTATTTGTTGAATTAAAGAAATGCCGCCCTAGGGGCTGGGGTGCAATTCCCTGCACCCACATGGTGGTTCACACCTGTCCATAACTCAAGTGGATTGGATGCCCCTATTCCAGACACCACACACACATGTGGTACCCAGATATACATGCAGATGAAACATTCATATGCACAAACTAAAGAAATGCTACCTGGTGCTTTGACACAAGTATGTCTGCTCTAAGGAAATCCCAGAATTTGTATTCCCAGCCAGTCTAAGGCAGATGCACTCATACATGTAATAGGGTAATAACAAGTGTATGCTTAAAATGGCATCAAGCTATGGCATGGTTATAATAATGAGTATTTGCATTATTTGTCCTCTCCCAGATCTCTATGAGCAGCACCTAGAGCTCCATTTGAGAAACCCTGAGGACTCTTTCCCTCGATCCCATGCCAAAGCTCCAGAATGTCGCTATCTACCTCTCACCCAGGCAGGACAGATCTCTCGATATTTGTAAGGAACATCTCCTAAATACACAATAAAGCTAATTCTAAGGGCCATGATGTATATTTTAAGTGAGAAAACAAGAACAACAGCGAAGCTCAGATACATGGAAACACTTTATGTGAAAAGCTTTTTTCTGTGTGCACACATGTACATATGTGTATGCATAGCCATGTGTGCATGCGTATTCCTGCACACTCATACATGAGTGCGTGCGTGCACACACATGCATGCAAACTGGCTTAAATTTGCTTATTTCATTGGACACCGGGCGTAAGTATTTCAAGGGCCAAGGAATTCCCAAAGCTGAAGCTCCTAAATCAGGTTGAATGCCCCTTGTTTGGGATGTAACCATCAAAAGGCCCTATTCTTTTGAAGAGTAAACCTGAATAACTCTGACACATCATAAAATTCTATGTTAGACCCTGAGTTCAGAACCAGACCCTTCAAGTCACTTCCAGTTTCACAACACACCATGTATTTTTAGAAGAAAAAGAAGATTTATTTTTTTCTACTACAAAAATTGTACATTCATACATAATTCAGGAACCTCAGAAAAGAAAAAAATTAAAACATAACAGATAATCCCACCATCTATACCTGATCATTTTATTATTTCATTTTAGTGTCTAGGACCAAGTTCATTGACTGATATAATTGTATTTCATATGTATGAATACACATTAATGCACGTGCTGTAACATTTTACATAAAAATGATACAGTTCTCTGTACACTGTGGTGAACGATGTTATTTTTCACTTGGAACGAATCATAGACTTCCCCGTGTTAAGAACACTCCACTCTCAGCCTCACCCCCACTGAGACTCTGGGAACATGGGGCAGAAGGAATGTAAGGGCTGGAGGCTGGAGGATGCTGGGAAGTGCTGTCTTCTGGACCTAACATGGCTACAGCACTCAAGAACTCTCAGCAGCTGTGGCTACCTGCACAAGACCCACGCGTGATCAAGCCAGTTAAAAACTCCCAAGACCCCAACCCTAACTGAGCTGCTGCTGGCAGCTAATGCCTGGGGAGGAAAGGTCACTTTTAACTTTTTAAAAAATTCTTTTGAGATTTTAATATTTGATTATCATTTCACCCTTCCCATTCTCCCCTTCAAACCCTCCCCTGTACCACCGCCCCACTCCCCCTCTCCTTCAAATGCGAATTCCTTCTTTTTAGGAGTATGGCCATTGAAAGGTTCCCCATGCCCATGTGCATATGGGCAGCACCAACTGGACCTGGGGGGTTAAATAAATAAACACGTAAACAATTAAAAAAAAAGTTTTCTACTGTGATGATTTCTTTTTCTTTAATGGCCTTGCAGTGTTCTATTTGCAGGTCTGGTCTTGTAAATAGTTCGACCAAGAGCACAGCATGAGCCTCGGCCTTGAGGAAGAGCCTAGCTGGGCAGAAGCAGTGCTCACTCTATGCCTGGCTGTGCCTCCTGCAGTGGATTCTCAATAGCAGGTGTTCAACTGTACATTCCACATGTGACTTTCTATGGAATCAGAACATGAGACTCAAGCACTGTGTACTTTAATTATAATAAATATACTTTATCATAAATAAATAAAATACAATAAATAATATAGAAAATACCTACTTTAATTAGTAGCAAAAGTGCCCACTGAGATTAAAAAATGACCTACCCCACTACAGATGTGTAGTCTGCATCACTCATGCTGACCTAGATGGCCATGTTGTATATATTTAAATATCCTCGTGGTAATTTTCTTAGATGGTAGGGACTTGGCATTCTTTTTCCTGGGACTTTTGAGGACCTGTATGTGAGTGGAAAGGGCATGAGATGAGTGAGCTCAGAGGGGTGACATCGTACCTGTTGCCTGGGAAGGTAACCTCAGATACACCACAGGCTTAGAGCTGCATCCGCAGCCCTGTAGGGGAGGAGCTGGGCTGGAGAGCTCTAGGGACACCCTTCTCAGCTAATATTTTGCCTAACAAAACAGGGGTAGTGGCAGAATGGTACAGCTCCACACTCAGGTCCAAAGGAAAACTTGAGAATGTTCAGGAAGCCTCTCAGCGTGGCTTCCATTCTCCCAGTGGCCCTGTGGGGTCTTGAGAAATCTCATTGAATCCCCCCCAGCACTACCACCTCTGAGACTGTGAAATGTTAAACTGTCTGGGTTAAGGGCTCGGTTTCTGAACACCACTGAGGTTCTCACATCCTGTTCTTGTGCGCTCACTCCAATTGGAAGAGAGAAACAGAGTGAAGGAACATAAATTAGCAATTCTATACTTGTCACCTCAGCCAGCCACTTCAAGCACCGTCAGAGGAATCACTTTTGATGATGAAATTATTTCATCTGGCTTGGCTTTTCTCAATACTTCATTACCTGGACAACAGAGAGTGATGGACAGTTCATCCTCCCAGCTGCCCTACACTTTTAGAGAGCCTATCCTAGGCACACCAATATCCCTGTGGATCACAGACTGAATCATGACCTTTTCCCTCATCCTCGGGTTTCCCAACTGGAAATTGAAAGTGAAAAGAGATGCAGTTTATTTAAGAGGTCTCAGGCCCAATAAGCATACGTGGTTCCTCTGTGACTGGGTGTCTCAAGATCCGTTCATGTCCAATCGCTTTTTCCTGTCCGTGATTGCCGTGGCTCCTAGGGGATGATAGAGGCTCTCTGCTTCTGGAAGTTCAGGATCACATCTGGCTGCCTTTTCTCCGTCTTTGTCCATTTCTCTAAAACTAATTGGAAGAGTCAATAAGCACACCCACCAATCCCCTCAAGGCACCAGGAAGCCGATCTCTCTGCCCTCCAGAGTGGCTCTCGCTGTCTGTTTTTCTGAGTATTCCCATACCTGCCTTTGTCAGTTGGCATTCTTGGCAAGTTGGCCATAACTTCTCAAAGTGTCAAATGTGCCTCTTTTCATTGTCCTTGTTAGAGATAATTTAAAAATTCAGAGTCAGTGCCGACTTCCTTCTCTTTGGCACACAGCGTCTCTGTCCCCACCTTCATCCACAGCCCCCAATTCCCAGCCGCAAATGGGCAACCGTTCTCACCGTTCCTTTCCCCTTATTCACCAGTCTTTTCCCACCCACCAAAATACCTCACCCAGTGAGACACACTTTAGCTTGTGGGTTCTCGTTCCTTTGCTTCGGCGAGACATGTCTGTGCTTAGAGACTGTAAAGTCACCTTCAGGAAAGAAGCATATAGCATAGGCTGTCAATTAATCAGAACAAGGCAAGGGAAATGGCGTCATGTGCACATCAAGAGCTGCTACATATATTTATGCTTAGGGGAGATCAAGGTGATTCCTGGTACACAACTGAAAATTCAGAATTGTGCCTTTTGTCGGACTACAAGCCCAACACCTAACACCACAAGAATTAATAGCCCAGAATGCTGAAGACGGGGTTTAGTGGGCCTCATTCTGCATTCAAACACTGGCCTCTAAGTTTTTTGCCCCCCCATCCCACCCCTTTTCTGGAAATTTCATCTCTACTCTTTGCAAGCTCCCTGTTTAACCTTGGTGATATTCTTTGCCTGTAAAACAAGTCAACTGATTTTTCTATTCTATAATTTCTAGTCCCATATCAAGTTTGACAGATGGATTTTTTTCAGCCTGCTTCTCTTTCCCCCTGTGAAGCACAGACCCACACGTCACCATTCCTGTCACGTGTACAATTCCATCAAGTTTCAGAGTGTCATTTATACACAATTTTATTTCTTCTTCTTTCACACACGCCTACCACTTACGTACAGCGACTCACTATATTCATATTTCATAAACTCCATCAGTGTTCAGTCAAATCCTCCCCCGAAGTAAGCTAGGTATTTTTAACAGTGCAAACCTTTCACCGGCTTGAGGATCCGGCACTAAGTGGTGCCCTTTCCTCGTATCTCAGAGAAAGTCATCTACTATGGCCGCTGCCTGCATATAGAAACTTTGTTCTTACTTCAGAACAGTTTAAGGCAATTTGTATCCCAAGTGCCAACCAACACCCAGTGACAGAGCTAAGATGACTCCACCTGAGAGGAAATGCAGCCTGTGTATCATGACGCTTCTGTCTCACTCCCAGGGGAAAATGGACAGAAATTTCCCCTGAGATAGCCCCGGGTTCTCCTCCATCTTTGAAGGTGTGGGCAACCTATACTCTGAGCATCCATGAGTACAGGACTCCCCGGGCAGTCACGGGGATCCAAGTTTTGTAGATAAACCTGTCACCAGGAAGCCACAATGCCTCCGCTATCATTAATGCACCATCTCCTGTGACATGGTGGCACAGTTTATAACAATGTCACGTCATGTCATAAAAAAATCTGTTGGGGGTAACTGTTGCTCCATCAATGGGGGATTTTTCCCTGTAATTCCTTCTGTTGAGGGGGCAACTGTTCCTCCATCAATGGGGGATTTTTTTTCCCTGAACAGCAGCAGCATGGAAAAGCTGGGGCCCAAAACCAGTCTCCCTACAATGAATTGTGCTGCCTTCATCCTTCACAGTACCCTCCTCTTCTACTATAACAACTTCTTTAAACAGTTCCCTTGATGCCTTTACCAAACAAATCGTCCATTAGTACAAATGATGATGATGCTAGGCTATCATAACGCCAGGAATCCAAACACAGTGCCATCGAAGGCTGCAGAAGATTATCAATGACAAACATTAAAAGTTGGGTGACAGTGCTGAGGGAGCCAGCTCTGTCATCCGGAAATGCCTCCCAAAGGCCACAGCTAGGAAAGGACTTCCTCCTAGGGCCTCTAAATGTCCTTTCGTACATCCTTGACCCTTGGATCTCCCTAACCTTCCAGGTGCAGGAGACCCCTACCCAAGAGATGCTCCCACCATCCCCAAAGGAATGGTTAAGTTAGGGGTGATTTCCACCCCTATCGCATGCGAGGAAGCCACATGACAGGCCTTGTAAACACAACTGACTCCCTGGATACTTCGGGATTCTGCATCTTCTATAATTCGAAAGCAGTGGTTCTCAAACTGTCGGTCACAACCTCTTTGGGGTTGCATGTCAGATATCTTCCATATCAGATATTCACATTAGGGGTCATAACAGTAATAAAATTACAGTTAAGAAGTAGCAACAAAACTAATTTTATGGTTGGGGTCATCACAACATGAGTAACTGCATTAAAGGGTCCCAGCGTTAAGGAGGCTGAGAAGCAATGCTCCATGGAAAGAAGACTTGAGCAGATAGCTGTAAACCAAGCACTCACGAGGCCGAGGCAGGAGAATTGCCCTGAGACCCTGTCTCAAAGAAGCAAACAAACAAACAGAAAGATTTTAGATTCTGGTTGACAATTTCCTGCAAGCAAAACCCTCCACTAACCCGGAACAACTAATTGAATTTCTGACTTGCTACTTGCAACACAGAAAACAAGGAAGCCAACAGTCCTGCTGAGGATTTCACAGAAAGTAAAAAGAAATGATTTCCAGGTGGGGTCAAGACAGACGGCGGCCAGTCCCTGATAGCAGCTCCATTTTCAGTTCTGTAATGTACAATCAGAATTCATACTCAGGACCGTGACCCCACAGTACCGGGAGACTCCGGAACTCCAAGGAAAGATTCAATTACCTTTCTGACGTGCTCGCTAGGCTAGGAGAGGGAACCACACAGCTAAAAAACTTACTCAAAAAGGAAAAGACAAAACAAAAAACAAAAAACACATGGGGCTAATCTAGTGTCTGACAGAAAAATCAATTCATTGGCAAAGACTTGGTGCCCTCAGAGGAAAAAAAAACATGGCTTATTATATAGCCGCCAAGACTTGGCCAATGACCATCTGAGTTATTTTTAAGCATTAACATACAAATTACACAAATATATTAGTAAATAGCCTAAAATATGGTTGAAAAGTTTAAACAGCTTAATTCTAACCAACATTTCCCATGATAAATTAGGCATAAAATAAATATATGAGAGAGAAACAGAGAGAGAGAGAGAGAAACAGAGAGAGAGAGAAACAGAGAGAGATAGAGAGAGAGAAACAGAGAGAGAGAGAGAGAGAGGAAGAAGGAGGAAGGAAGGGGCCACCAGCCCAAATCCAGAGTAAGGGAGCTCTTTGGACTTGGGAATGTATTCTGCATTCGAGGTTACTGTACACCCTGGTAGCCGAAGCCCTTTCAAGGAGAATTCATAACTCACCCTGATGGGTGGATCAGGGATCTCCATGAGGGAGTGAAAGACACCTCCTTCAGAGACCTGCACATCATCTCAAAGATGACTTAGAGAGTGAGGGGCAGAGGATGCCATATTAGGACACAATCACACACTCACACACACATAAACACACCTACCTCTAAAATGCTGTTTTGTATTTTGCCTCCTGAGACTCAGAAGTTCCACTGAAGCTAAGGTAGAACATGGAGATCAGAGTGCGGAGAGGCATGGGGAAAGGAGGAGAGAGCTCTGAAAGAGTAACATATGCTGTAAAACATCACAGGGCATGGGGGCTAGGGAGCTGGCTCAGTTGGTAAAATACCCAGAACCCACGTACAAAAGCCAGATGTGGAAACACACACTTGTAATCTCAACACTAGGAAGGCCGAAACAGGAGGATTCCTGAGGCTCACTGGCCAGCCAGCCTAGCAGAATCATTGAACTTGAAGTCCAGTGAAAGACCCTATCTCAAAAAATAAAGTAGAGGGCAATTTAGGAGGACACCTGTCATTGACCTCTGACCCGACATGCACACACAGTAGCATTTTACAAATGGGGTTCATGTTATGTGAATATAATGGCCATTAACATCCAACTCAGTGAGTCTTTCCAACATCACACAAGTTCCTAAATGCAAGATGGGAAATTTAGAGAAAAAAAATGTACCCCTCTACCTGACATTGACCAAAGAAGGGCCCATGCTGACTTGCATCCCAAGGGTTAACCTTAGACATAGGTGATTTTGCTTCCAAATGTAATTAAGTTCTCTCTACAAGTCCCTTGGACATTTTCAGCCACAGGCACAACTCTGGCTATTAACGTCCTTGCACCTCTCCAGCCCATGTTCATCCTGCCTGACATCAAGGGGAGTACTGTGCCCTGACCCAACCCCCCCCACACACACGTACCCTGAACAGTCAAGGAGAGAAGCAACATCAGAGCCCAGCTCCTGGAAAGGCATCAGCCACACTTCAGAATCAGAAAAAGACATTTCGAAAGCTCAGGGCTCTTCACAATGCCAGTGGGTTTTGGAAAACAGAGGACGGGTGTGCTATAAGTGTTTTAACCACTCAGGGCTTAGATTCTAGATTAATAATTCAATTCTTTATAAGAAATTAGGATGAAGTAACAGAAAGGTTATCCTAACTATCGTCAAATGCATTTTCTAAAATTATTCAATTGCATTTTAAAGGGTATAATTATAAATGTTTTTATGAGCAATTTACCAGAAAATTAAAGTCCCATATATATATATATCCTATCTCCCTGGGAAAGGATTTTTCTCCCAGCCAGGGAAACTATCGTTTATTGGCTGTAGAGAGCAAGGACCATGCCAGCAAAGGTGATCTGAAAATTCATCTCTAGAAAACATGCCATATTGCTAGGTAAGAGAACCTTCTAGAAAGTGAATCAGCAGGGACTGGTTGGGAGAGGGGAGGCGATGCACTCCCCAAGTGGAGGAGAGATGCAGTTCTCGCGTTCCTCCAGGTTGCAGAGCCACGCAGGCCCTAATAATTGATTTTTAAGTCACTCTCAGCTGAGCTTCCAGGAGGTTGTCCCTCAGTCCCACCCCAGCTTTTCAACATTCATCCCATCCTTTGGTTTTGATTCTCTTGGATTGGCCTGCCCTAAAAGCCTTGTACACCAGCACTGTGAACCCACTCCACAGGTACACAGTCCGGTGAGAGTAACTTTGGAGTACAATATGTAAGGTTCTAGCATGCATAGAATACAGAGATTCTGGGAAAGGGTTTCTAACACCAGTTATGCCAAGATGCTCACAGATCCCGAAAGTCCCCAAAAGCCTTGTGAAATTAAAGATGCACAGCAGTTTTTTTTCCCCACTTCATTATTACTTTGCCGCCTTGCTTCTTGCCTGTCTTTTATTTTCTTCCACCTCTTTCCCATGGTGCAGGAAAGATGGAGCTGAATGGCACCAGCCATCATTAATACTTTCTAGAACATGGAAGGGCTTCATTAAGACCGCGACCATTCCCTTGGAGTTGGAAGGAGCACTGGGAGATCAACTTTCAGATTATAAAACCACACGTCTGATTTGCAAAGCCCAGGCACGGAAGGCCTCTAATCCGTTCATACTTAGATTCCCGGGACAGAGGAATTTAACAACAGCCTCAAATCTACCCAGGTAAGATCTCATGAGGCAGCATCAGTGTTATAAGAATGCACCCTCAATTTCTGTGGGCTCCAAGCCCCCAACGCCCAGAGGAACGCACCTCCCAAGTCAGAAAGCTTCCCTTTCACCCAGAAACTCCACTAACTCTTCTGAGGGGGAATGGGCTCACTGTAAGGTGGTGATGTTGCTTTGCCTTTTGAGCCTGTGCCTTTATGTTTTAAGTATTTAAGAGGCATAATCACCTAGTGTGTAGGTTAATTTCTTTCTGATATTGTAATTTATGCAACATTAATATGGGATGCCAGCTCCAATTTTCTTATGCTTACACTCCAGGAGCCGAGCTGCATATTCTGCCAACTCCATTACATCATCTAAAAACCCAAACATTTCCCATTTGCACATCACTCTCAACTACCCAGCATACTGACACAGTCTCTCTTTTTCTCCTGGGTGCGCTCTCTCTCTCTCTCTCTCTCTCTCTCTCTCGCTCTCTCGCCTCTCTCTCTCTCTCTCTCTCTCTCTCTCTCTCTCTCTCTCTCTCTCTCTCTCTCACACACACACACACACCAAGACTGGCACCCCTGAGAAGTAGATGCTACATCTGAGGTCAAGGTTTGCAACTCCAAGTAATTCCTGGAAGATATTACTACTGCTGTGTTGGCTAAAGGATGCCTCCATGTCTGACCTTCCTTTTTTCCATTCAGACTGTTATGTAACCTAGTGCCTGCGTGCAGGATGTGAGTGGAGTATCTTGGCCTTACTTCCCCCTTCCCATTAAATCTCCTCTGAGGAACAGAAAGGGTTTTTGTTTGTGTGTGTGTGTGTGTGTGTGTGTGTGTGTGTGTCTGTGTTTAAAGAATAGGGGTGGGGGCTCTGGGGGTAAAGGGATATGGGTCAGCAGGTCATTTCTGTAAGATGTACATTGCTCCTATTTTGGTTTCTTGGAGTGTTGCAAGGGGGGGGTTACCAAATTTCCCGGCTTTTATATAATTTGCAGTAACAGCAAGTTACAGATTTGTAGTCGGTTCTGCAGCCTGCCACCCCATCTATTGCAAGAACACACCTTCTGGCAGGAATGCCACCTGAAGATGTTAATAAAGCAGGGGAAGTGGGGAAGGGCTTAAAGGAATAGGAAAGGTACAAACCAGAAATTAGAACCGCTTCCTAGATACTCTGAACCCCTTCCTTAAAAAAAAAGAAAAAAGAAAAAAAAAGGCTCCGAACACATGAAGGGGATTTTCTCCAGCGTTTCTGATTAACCCTGTTACATAACCCTCTTGCATTCCAAATCTCGGGCTCTAAATAGACTCTTAGCAGCCAAAAGCTCTGCACACAAACTCGTAGAGCTGGTGACCGGTTGCGGCCGCCCCCCACCCCAAGCCTTCACCCCCCCATTTCCTTTCGTTCTTCAGTTCAAACCGAGTCTCAGCGCAGACATTCTTCGGAAATCGCCTTTAATTAAGTGGTCCCCCCCCCCCAGCATATGTCATCCTGATGGCTTTTACTGTACTCGAATTCCGTGAATGGGAAAGCGCCCGGACAGGGGGTGTGGCCAAGGTGGGACGGGGGGGGTACTGTAAAACAGCCAGCACATGATCAGCCATGTTTCTACCTCCAACTAGCATATCTGAGAGCAAGGGAGAGGCTCTCAGTCCCTCCTTTGCCTTCCCTCAGGCCCCCTCGCCGCCAGATCCTGTCTGGAGAAAACCTCTAGGTCCCAAGCCCCGCGGTGGCTTGCAGGAGCCCGCTTCCTCTGGAGTGACAGGCGTGATTTATACATTATTTACAACAGTAATTAAAGCTGCAGCTTCCTCCTGCTCTTTGCAAACTCCTGGAGCATTCAAATAAATAATCCCCCACCCCCGAAAGAGGAGGTGGGGGAAATCCCACAGCAGGTTCTGACACCTTTAAGAAAGAAGTCAGCTTTTCCCGATCAGGCCACTTCAAGGAAACGACAGGAGGGGAGCAAGCACTCTAGTCTTCCCAGGTCCCCTCCTTCACACACTCCAGACACCAACACGAAATGAACCAACGACCCGGCGAGGGCAGCCTTGTTAGCCCAGGCCCACCAGCCCTCAACTCTGATCACCTCTAGGTTCCCTCAGAAACGCTGGGCATCGCGGCGAGGGGAGGATTCCCAGAGCAGAAATAAGTTTGGGTGCTTTTCTCAGCGTTCTCTCTGCGTTTGTTTGCTGTCACAGCCTCTCCCTCCGATCCCGCGTGAAGCGCCCCCACTCCACTGCCGCCCTCCCTCCTTCCGCGCACTGTACACGCCCCCTGCCAGCCTCCTCCAGGGCTCTGGGCTCCGAACCCTTGGCTACAAAGTTGCGCTTCTCCCCCTCGCCGCGCCCAGCAAGAAAACTCCATAGCATCCAGCACGCCAGGACCCCGATTCTTCTGGCTTCTCCTCCAAACCCACCTCCAGGGCTCCAGAGGAGAAGCTGCCCGCGTCGCCCCTCTTAGCCCCGGGAGCGCCCCCTTTCCATCCACTGAGACTTCTATGTCTTTCACTCTTCCAGATACCCTAAGCTTTCCTGGGAGAGGGAAGACTCGAACACCCGCCGCTACTGCTGCTGCTGAGGGGGGGTGGGGGGAGTGAGTATGTGAGAAACTGTCAAGAGCAGAAAAGGTAACCGTGGAAGCGAGTAGCCACAAACAGATCCCCCTCCCCCTTCTTAAAAGGACACTACCGCTTTAAAAGTTTCTTTCCCCCACTCCCCCGTCTCGGTTTCTTTTTGGTGGGGGGAAATCGTATTTAATTTGGACAGCTCGTCTTTGCAGAAAATAAAACACGCAATCAAGGAGGAGATGGTGTTGAAGTCGGCTGGCTGTCAACGCTCCTCCGTCCCCGTTCCCCCTCGTCCTCTCCTGCAAGCCCAGCACTGGCTTGCAAAAGTTTGCAACATTTGTGGGGGGCCGCGGGGGGAGGGGCGGGGGTGCCGGCCGCTCAGGGCACCTCGACAGGCTCGCGCGCGCGCGCACCGGTCCCGGGGACCCCGCGTCTCGCCCGCCCCCGGGGGCGCGCGCTCCCCCGGGGTGCCCGGTCCCCTCTGGGCTCGGCGCACTGCTCCCGCCGCCCCCCTGCCAGGAGCCCGGTCGCAGCGTCTCCTACCTCGGCTGGAGCTCGCGTAGCTCTGCCTGCGACCCGCGCCCGGCGCCTCGCTCTTGCGGCCCGCGTCCTGGGTCAGCGGGGTCTCTCTGGAACTGGGGGCCGCCTCCGAGCCGCTGCTGCCCGGCTCGCTGGCGGCGGGGTCGGGGGCTGCCGGAGCTGACTCCATGTTTTTTTTCCCAATGTAGAGATCGGCGGAGATGGCGAGCTCCGAGACTCCCTCTATCTTCTGTTTTCAGAGCGACTCTATGGTACCAAAAAAAAAAAAAAAAAAAAAAAGGAAAAGGAGACGGGCGAGAGCAGGAGGGACCCAGCCAAGCGAGAGCGCGAGCGAGCGCGCGAGTGGCGGTGAACGTGTGCGGCCGAGAGGGGACGCGAGGCGGGTCTGGCCACAGGCAGCGCTAGCGAGAGCGTCTACAGCCGGCCCCCGCACCCACACTCCACACCCTCCCCAGACCCCAGACCGGGAGCCATACAAGGCTGCCAAATTTGGGAGGTGGGGAAGAGAGAGGGAGGAGAAAGAGGGGGTGTCTCCTGCGCCCCAATCCTCCCTTTCCTCTTTAACCCAGCGACAGAAATGAACGGTCGGCGACGTGTGGTTCTGTCTACTTTTTGAGATTCCCTCGGGGGCAGTAACTCTGTGGCCCCCTATGCTTGGGAGGAGGAGACAAATCCGGTTATCCGCGTTGGGACACTTGCTGGTAACTGCAGCTCTCCTGTAAGCTTGGTCCAAGGCCGAGAAGAAACTAAAAGGGAATTAGAAACTGACTGACACCCCCTGGAAGGAGGAAGGTGGGACAAGAAATGTGGCGCTTTTTACTTTGGGATGGGACAGCCGGGGTTTCCAGTCTTAGATATGACTGGGTCTAAAATAAATTTTGTAATTGTAGGATGCGTATGGCCAGCCAGTAACTAATGTTATGGAAAGAGATCTCTTTCAGCTCTTTTGCAGTTTTTCTACGTGAAGGATCTAAAAACCATTTGGCAGTTAAGAAACCATGTTTTGTGAAACAAACTTTGGCCAGTTTGGTGAAGAATTCACTGAGCCCATGAACCGGGCCTAGCTGCATCTGAACTCCGGTGTGACTGCTGGTTTCCTAGTCCCACTGGTACTTTTGATATTAAATGCACAGCCTCATCCACAGCAGACAGACATCCTGGAGAGGTATTAATAACGTCTGAATAATAAAAAAAAATCCAGATAATTAACGAGTCTTATCTTTATAAGGCATGATTCTGTGCTTTCCTTCCCTTGGAGCTCACCCATCTGCTAACTGATGCTCAAAGAAATCTGAGAATTAAGTCTGTGTGCCTCTACCCCAAACTCCAGTACAAAGCACCAATACTAATGGGATGGCTAGTGAATATCCCAATATGGAGAGCCAGCTTCTCTGCTTCAATAAGTGAAGCCACATTTCCTTTTTATTTCCAAAGACGCAAGTTAAATCAGCCCATTTCTTACACCCCCACCTTCCTTCCAGAAAGCCTGAATTTTTTGACAACACAAATATTATTATGTACCAGAAGGTGACAAAAATATGTGTGCTTTAGGGGGGTGATGTGGGGGGGG
Source organism: Ondatra zibethicus (assembly GCA_004026605.1). Classification (NCBI taxonomy): domain Eukaryota; kingdom Metazoa; phylum Chordata; class Mammalia; order Rodentia; family Cricetidae; genus Ondatra; species Ondatra zibethicus. The sequence continues at coordinate 96,160 of PVIU01002434.1, forward strand.
AGAACTGGGGAACATTGCACTTTTGCTAATTTTTTGGTTCTGAAAAATGCTTTTAAAAAAAGAGAGAAAGATAAATCTAGAGGAATAGTTTGCACCCCCACCCCACCCCCACCCTACCCTGCAGTTTGTTATTGCTTAGTTATTTAGATTGGATTGAAGCTTAGCGAGATCTTTGCCATGGACTGTATATTCCTCAGCCTAGCTGTGCTCCATTGGTCTGTTCTGCTGATCTAGATGGGACCTGAAGGGTTCTGCCAACTTCATCTGGGTTCTGCAAGGATCTATGGTGTTAACCTGCCCACTGGTGCCTGTACACAATACTATAATTGTCTCCTCTATCTCAAATCATGTGTAGCTTCCCCAGACACCACAGCAGACTTTCTGAGCAGCCTCCACTCAGAGTTTACTGTTGGTTAGCCTGTTGCTGATATTCTTGCAGCAACTGATCTAGCAGGGTCACATTTGACTTTTCTAAGTAAACAAATGCTTCAAAGTACACGGCTTAATAGACAACTTCCTCTGGGACAGACAGTCTCAAAATACATCTGCTGGTTGTTTTAGAATACTGTTTTTAATTTTTAAATTTTTACTTGAAATAGTATTACATCACTCTCTGATCCATGTCCTTACTCTAGCTCCTCCTAGTTACCTTCCCTCCCACTCACCCCCAAGTTGACAGCCTCTTTTATCTTTGATTATATTTGTTGCATATATATGCATGTACCCATGTACGTATGCACAAATAAATAAAACCCAAGGAGTCCATTTTTGTTGTTTGTGTGTATATGATCTCAAAGATGACCTCTCTGCATTGGACAGCCAACAAAGGGGCTCATCCCTGGGGAAGGCTAATTCTCCCTTTCCCAGAGGTCAATAAATGGAACGCCTTCCACATTAGTATGACCATTGATTGATATTATTATTGTTCTGGCTTTGTTCAACCATTTCTAAGAGAGACTGTTTCACAGACGACTTCCTGTTCTTCTGGCTCTTACAATCTTTCTGCCTCCTCTTCCACAATGTTCCCTGAGCCATAGTTACAGGAGCTGTGATGTAGGTGTGTCCACAGGGGCTGGCCTCCCCATGATCAGTTGATCTCGGCCTTATGTCCGGTTTTCTATGTAGGTTTCCAATCTCTGTGAAGAGTAGAATCTGCGATACAGCCTGTGGTAGCTACAGTTATCAATTTACCAAGGATAAAATTTAGAACATAGTAATGAAGTCTGCTGGTGTAGCAAAGTGGTGGCAGTAGATTCTAGTTATTCAGTTGGTTCATTTGTGATTCTCCTTCAACCAACTGAAACAGGTCACTCCAGAAACATCTTCCAGAAAAGAAAGGGCAGGGAAGTCCTGCTGGCCTTCATCAATTAAGATAGAAATCTCTAAGTCTGAGGCAAGACTGGTCTACATAGGGAGTTGCAGGCTAGCCAGGGCTTCATAGCGAAACCCTGTTTCAAAACAAAAGGAAACCTTGAGATTGACTTCGCTTCCTTCATAGAAGGGTCCCAGATGGAGTGGGGGCAAATTTCTCATAACTCAACATAGATACTGCTTCTGCAATTTGAAGTAATCAGAAACTCAAGTGCTGTCTCCCAGGGGAAAAATAAAAGTGAGTTAGACATATTCTTGGCTGTCAATCATTGTTACTAAAGTGTAAATCACCTGGATGGTGGAAGCATTTGAAACCGGAAGGAGCTCCATGATTGGGTTTATATGCTTTCCTTTCCTGGTGTCCCTTTCTGATTACTAATTAAGATTTCCAGTTTCCCAAATATTTGAAGAGCCAGGAGCCTCCTTTAGACTGTGCTCACTGACAAAGGGCAACAATGTTTGCTTTAAAAGGATTGTTTTTCCTTACACTCTGTTCTCTGATAGGCTCTGGCTCGGAAATGCTACTCTGTAGAAGAGATAAGTCTAAACTCATGTTTTGCTTCACTGTTTCTTCAACCCCTATTTCCACTGAGGAGTCCGGGAACCACCTCACCAATCCCAGGCTCTCCTCCCAGTGGTGACAGTGCTTTCCTCTGTGCTATGATAGCTATGGAAAACCTCAGAGTTCGTTTAGAGTTGTTTAGAGTCCGTCACTGGCCACATCTGAATGTGCCTGCTAGGTTCTTTCCGCTCCTGGCCCTGGCATCTGCACCTCCTTTTTGCTGTAATTCATTCAGTATCTGACATTATTACTCCGCCTAACCATCAGAGTAACCTTCCCCAGTAACTGGCCTCCAGTCTTTTAACCACTGGAATCCATTCATTCCTGATAGCACTGCCAAGCTAATTACCCTGAACTACAAGCTCTCATTTCCCACCATGTCACTCCCATGCTTACAAGACTTTAATGGCTCCCCGTTGCCTATCCAATTAGCTACTAACTAGTCAACAAGGTATTCACAGCGCTACCTCACTTCTCTCGGCACTCCTACACCAAGGGTGGAAAGCAGACCCCATCTCAGGTTGGCTGGGAAGGTGTGGGCTGGGATTGACGAATGCTGTCTCCCATGGGCGGAAGGATAGGAAGTGTGACATGCTTGCGAATTTGAGTTTGCCAACTACCTTACATAATCCCCACAAGGCAGGTTCAGTCTTCAAGCCAGGGTGGGCAATGCTGCCTCCTTCTACCTCCTTAGTGTGTCCAGATTACATGCCCGTGTCTCTTTTCTCTGAGCGCCTTCCCAGGCTTCTCTATTTCCTTTCAAGCTCCAGGTGGGTGCCAATATTCGGCCTGTCTCAGTGCTTCTTCGGATCTGTTGCTACATTGTCTCTTGGAGTCCAAGCTGGCCACAGACTTGAGAATGACCTTGAAATTCTGATCCACCTGCCTCCACCTCCTAAGATGACTGCTGTTCACCACCATGCCTGATTTATGTAGAGCTATGCATTGAACCCAGGAATTCATCCACACCAGCCAAGTTCTCTGCCAACTGAACCATATCCCCAGCTATACCCCTGCTTTGTTGTCATTATACTTTTAAATGAATTTTTAAAAATGTGTCCCCCAGAAAAGGTCCTTATACTTTTAAATAAATGTTTTAAAATGTTTTATACGTCTTAATCAGACCCATTCTTAACTCTGCTCTCCCATTAACTTTCCAGAGTCTGTTTCCCAACAACTTTGCCTCTAACCTGCATGCCCTCTTCTTCCTTTAACTCACTGATGCCAGTTAGTGCCTCCCACACATGCATGGGCATGGAGTCATTCATCAAAACATGGGCAACCTACCAGTAGCCACACCCCTGAAGATAAATGACCCTTACTCCTCCTCAGTAGCCATCAATTGCCAATAGCACCTCAGTTAGGGGAGGGGTTCATAAATCCCCATTAATGGGGAACTTCCTTCCAACACCCAGGCTGAGTGTTAGTTGGCTTGATCTTGGACTAGTAACCACAGCTACTATGAACTCAAGTTCAATAGCCAGGTCAAGTCTAGACGATAGCATTGCACAGCTCTCCTCCCCATTCTTCGGCTCTTACATTCTTCCCACCTCATCTTCCATGGTGTTTCTTCAGCCTTGGGGCTTCCTGGTCACAATACCCAGCTGAACCCCTCAAGACTTTAAATATTGTCCTTTTTGGTGTGCCAGGATTGTCTGAACATTTGTCTTCCCTGGTAGATGATAACAGGTCTTGAAAACAATCATCATGCCCTTGCACACTTTAGGTAGCCATGAGCGTCCAAGGGCTTCGGGAATGGAACTGAACTAATCACAAACTACCATGTCCACACAGCGATGCCATTATACAACAAGAACGAGAGGCTGAGTATTTCAACTTTCAATCGCTTGGAATAAGCCTTTCCTTCCTGGAGAAAAGATTAGCTGACATGTATGGGCTGTTAAAATTTATATATGCAAAAAAGTTGACAGTTATTTTTCTTGCGTTTCTTGGAGAGGGAGAGAGGAGAGAATGAACACTGTGGCAGTATATGGCAGAATGTCCTTGGGAGCATGGAGCTTTCTTCAACGCTCTCGAGGACAAAGGAGACAGAAAATTAAACCTGAGTGCCTAGACAACAAGCTTCCTTCCTTTCAAAATAGCTTCAAGCAAGTGAAGCACAGCCATGTGCCGAAATAGAATCTAATGACTATGTAGTCTTGCTCTTGAGCATGGGACAGACTGCCACCTGCTCCTGTAGATAGTGTGGTCCATACCCAGGGTCACAAGAGTCCTTGGGCTAAACCCAAAAAGCAAGGCGTGGACTGGATATCCTTGTCACTAATGTGATCTGCCTGGCTCCCACAGCCTCCTTCCTGTTTTAAGACTTGGTCTCCAGCTAGTGATGCTATTTTGAGAAGATTTTGAACCCTTAAGAGGTGAGGTCTAGCTGAAGGAAGTAGATCACTAAAGGCCTTTGAAGGCTTTAATGCTACTGACTTCCTGTTGAGTTTCTCTGCTTCCAGATCTGCTATCATGTGAACAGGAACAACTTCCACCTCACGGTCCTGCTGCCACAAAAGGAGCCTCACTCTGCCTTCCCTAGCTTGATGACCTAAAACCCCAGGTCAAAATATATCTCCCTGTTAGAAGGATGTTTATTTCAGGTGTATTAGTCCAAGTGACTGAAAACACAATCTTCTAGGTGGTCAGAGCAAACCCAGGCATGACAGACTCTTAAGAGGTCAAAAAGGAAATGGAAGCCTGCAGGGTCCACTGATCCCACTGGACCAGTAAGGACACTAAAATACAGAGAAGTGACTTTGTCATGACAGCCCAATTGGCCAGGGACATTTATTAATTATATAGGGATTGGTTGTTGAAATGACAATGGCTTAAGATATGTTGAGTTAAATAGAAATATATCATTGAATTATATTTAATTTCACCTCTTTCACCTTTATTTAAAATCTGACCAATAGGAGCTGGAGAGATGGTGCCTTTTGTTCTCACAGATGGCCCAGGTTCACTTCCCAGCACCCATATGATGGCTCAAACTATCTGCCACTCCAGTTCCAGGAATCCTGTGTCCTCTTCTCACTTCTGAGGGCACCCACCGTGCACCTACTTTATACATACATTCAGGCAAAACACTCATCACAGGGGCTGGAGAGGTGGCTCAGAGGTTAAGAGCACTGGCTGCTCTTCCAGAGGTGCTGAGTTCAATTCCCAGCAACCACATGGTGGCTCACAACCATCTGTAATGAGATCTAGTGCCCTTTTCTGGCCTGTAGGCATACATGCAGGCAGAACATTGTATACATAATAAATAAATCTTTTTTTAAAAAACCACTCATCACACACATAAAAAAATTAAAAACTGAAATCTGACCACTAGAATATTTAAATGACTGTGTGACTGACATCCTAGGCAGGGCAGTGTGGACTGCCTGACACATAGTAGGTATGTTAATGATCTATTAAGAATCAATCTGAGGGCTCAGCTAAAACACCCCCCCCTCAGAGTTAGCACCCATATTCTCAGTTCTTAAAGTCCTTATTGTGCTCCTGCTGTTTACAAGGCATCCAGCTGGGTGCTAAAAGCAGGAGAGGCCAAGCTTCTGTGTCTTGTAGGGAAGGTAAGACCTTTAGGCAACAGAGTTCTCTGCCTCCCCTACTATCACTCAGGGTTGAGACTGAAGTCAATCATTGGTAATTGTCTTCAGGGCATGTGGCAAGGAAGGATGGGTCCTGGACAGCCAGAGTTCCCTTTGATAGTTTCTGGAGCCAGAGTTGTGGAGTTCCAGAAGAGTAAAGCCCTTGTCAGTGCCTCTCCTCCCCTGGTGGAGAGCAGTTTACTGTGTGTATGTGTGTCCATTTCTGAACTGCCTACTCTGTTCCCTGGATCAATTTATCTGTTCTTTGGCAAATACCACACTGTCTTGATGACTGTAGTTTGGAACTAGATTTTTAATTTCATGCCATTGAATTAAGGGAATGTGAATGGCCCCATGTGGCTAATGGTCATTGTATTTGACAGTGCAGACTGCTCATTTCAAGTTTTATTTTTTCACCTTCTAAGCCTTCTTCCCATGGATATTTATTCACATGTAGTTGGCTTCTATAAAGTTATTTTATTTAAAAGAAATATACAAAAGACACAGTAGAAGATTCTAAGATGAGCCAAACAGATAATCTGCCCTCTATAAGGACATAAGACAAGTTCAGACACATCTGAGCTTTAAGACATGAGTTAAGCAGGGCTGAGGTGTAGCTCTGTTGGCGGAATGTTTGACTAGCATGCACAAGGCTCTGGGCTCCATCCCCAGCACTGTATAAACCAGGTTATGTATGGTCACACTCAGGAGACACAGTCAGGAAGATCAGAAATTCAAGGTCAACCTCAGCTACATAGTGAGTTTTAGGCAAGCCTGAGCTAACTTGGACCCTACCTCCAAAACAAACAAACAAATCAGCATTAAATATCACAGAATAGATCAGGGAAAGGGTCTGAGAAGGGGCCAGTGTGTTGTGAAATATTAAAGAAGAGTCACATTTATGCTATGGGATATTTGTTTAATGATGCAAAGATGTGTTAAATCCTTTTATGTTGCATTTGTGTTACTTTGCCTGTCTAAACACCTGATTGGTCTAATAAAGAGCTGAACAGTCAATAGACAGGCAGGAGAAAGGATAAGCAGGAATGGCAGGCAGACAGAATAAATAGGAGGAGAGATCAGAAGAGAGAGAAGAAGAAGAAGAAGAAAGGAAAAGAAGGAGGAGGAGGAGGAGGAGAAAGAAGAAGAAGAAGGAGAAGGAGAAGGAGGACTCCAGCGGCCACCCACCCAGCTAACACCCACCCAGCCACACAACCACCCAGCCACACAACCACCCAGCCACAGAGTAAGAAGGAAAGATTTCCTGAGAGTTCAGGATGTGGAGATGGGGTTCTGAAATCAGTGTCTGCAGAAGGGCACTTTCACAGGTCTGTTCTTGACAAATGTTTGGAGAAACACTGTGATAGATCCAAGGTTATCTGAACCATAAAAACACTGATGTAGACACAGGAATCCTCTAGGTGCGAGATCCACACCTCTGCACCTGATGATCATTTACTTTACACTCTGAAAGTCCCCAGATTCCCTGCAGCCCACAAAGAACCTATAACAAGGATACCTTACCATTTGGGTGGTAATTACATAGAAAGGGCTTTTGAAAACCCCATTATTCTGGAAAGATTTGGGTAGAGATATAATCTGAAAATTGAAGAAGGGGGAGATTGTTGTCAAACTTGCCTGGGGCACTAATGACTCACAATATCACTTTTGCTTTGAAGAACTTATCTATCTAGGTGAAAACCTGTATGAAACCAAGAAACCAGCAAGACACATCAGAAGGGTTACAAGCAGCTCTCATCCCAAGGTCTACCTTGGGAGAGCCATTACAGGTCAAACTTACCTTTAGAAGCATTTCAGCTTGACACTCTGTTTCCCAAAAAAGAACCCTCAACTCCTCCAACACCATCTGCTTGCATGCTGCCATGCTTCCCACCATGAAGATAATGGACTAAACCTCTGAACCTGTAAGCCAGCCCTAATGAAATATTTTTCCATTATGAGTTGCTGTGGGCATGGTGTCACTTCACAGCAATAGAAACCCTAACTATGAGGCCAACACTCCTGGGAAGTTATAGAAAGTGCTGGTGCCTGGGTCCCATCCCCAGAATTTCAGCTTTAATTGTCTTGGGGGTACAACCTAGGCAAGGGCATAGGGCCAGCTCCCTAGGTGATCTGTTGAACAGCTGCCTGCTAAGTCTGAGAATCATTATTACCCACCCAAACGTTATCAAGGGGCTCAGGCTGGCCATGACATGACCAGGTAGCCAAGAAGCATCTTCCACTCCTGATTCTTTTGCTCTACTCCAGAAATTCTGGGATGATGATGATGATGTTTATATTTATCTATTTAAATTCTGGGATGATGAGTGTGTACCACCATGCCTGACTTCTGCACTGCTGGCAATGGAACACTGGGCTTTGTGTAGGCTGAACAACACCCTGGCAACTAAGCTGTGTCCTCAGCCTCTCAAATGCGATTGATTAAACAAACATAACTTGGAGCACTGCTTTGAGGAGGACCCTTTCCCCGTTCATTTTCAGAGCGCCTTCTCTTTAAAGACATGGGATAATGAAAGCGCATTACTAAGTCATATGTAATTTCATTTCTCTCTGGGGAGCAGCTTCAGGTCAGATTCATGAAAAATATCATTAGGCATTTTCTTAGTGTTGAATTTTAATGAATGCTGGTGGTCGTGTTTGCTTCCTATCTGTTGCCAGAGTGAAGATGCCAATGTGGTACTCATGATTCCGTGGCCCCCTTTCTGGAGAAGTTGTGTTTAGTGAAGACTCTTACTACAACATCAGGATGTAAGCTCAGTGTTTGGCAGTCAGCAGCCAATCAGACGACTGAGTGATTTCCCCAAGTTTTCGGAAACTCCCTTTAATTACCTAATGAATACTTGGTGCTACAGAAGACAAGATGTTGGACTGCAGCTGTAGCTCACTTGCCTGCTATGCACAACGCTCTGAACTTGATTCCAGAACTGTATAAACCAGGAGTGGTGGCACACACCTGTAATCACAGCATGCAGGTTGTGAAGACAGGAGGGTCAGACATTCAAGGCCATCTTTGGCCACAAAGTGTGTTCAAGACCCACCTGGGATGTAAGAGACTCTGTATTAAAAACAAACGAAAGAAACACAGAAGTGGTGAAGGGTGTTCTGTTGCAAGAGATGGCCAAACATCATGTGTGGATTTAGTGCTCTGCATTTCACACTTCATAGATGTATGTACCTCAGAAATATTATCGTCCCCCTACCCCCATCCTCCCTCCTCTCTCCCTCTTCTCTCCCTTCCCTCCCTCCCTTCCCTCTCTCCCTCCCTCTCTCCGTCCCTTCCTTCCTTTCTGCCTTCTCTTCTTCCCTCTTCCCTCCTGCTCTCCCTTTCCCCCAGTGCCTCCTGCAATTCCAAGTTCTGTGCCTACGTGGAAGTTATAGGAACATTATAAGGAATCATTTAACTATTTTTGAGGACCACATAAAGATTTCTTCCTGGGCAGTTGTTTTCTGCTATCTGTTTGGTAAATCGATCTCAGGGCAGAGCCAAAACAGGACCTTCACCATCCTGTATGAGCCAGGCTTTCTCCCAGGGGACTTGCTGCCACTTCCAGATCTCAGAAAAGCTTCAGCGCTCGCTTACCCCACCGCTGCTTTTGTTTTGTTTCACAGCCTTTCATTTGAATCCTTGTAAAACCTCTGTATAATACAGCCAAACCAAAACTATTGCACTGCACCTCATTTCCTGAGTGTTTATCTCCGTGATGAGACAAAAAAAACTTTGCTTTTACATTAATTGATGTATTTATTTATTTGTGTGTGAGCATGCTCACACCATGGCACGTCTATGTCCCTCAGAGGGCAACTGTGGGAGTCTGGTCTCTCCTTCTACAGTGTTGGTCCTGAGGATCAAACCAGGGCCATCAGGCTTCAGAACCCTCACCTTTACCTATTGAGCCATCTCACTGGCCGGGACAAACGACCCCTTAAGGACCCAGTTCTGCTTTAGAAAATCACCAGTTTCTTTGAGAGATTCTCTAGACACAACGAGAGAGTGGCGGCATCCGCAGTTTCCCCGAGTGCTGTCTGGTTCACAGAAAAGCTCATTCATTGGAAAAAAGAAGATAAATCTTCAGTTTGCATATTCCTTCCTTCTCAATTGACGGCTGGCTGTCAGGATGCATGAGACTCTGAATAACCAATCAAACCATTAATTTTTGGGTGAAATTCCAGGATGGGTGGCTAATTAGCAATGTCTAATCAGCAATGCCTATGCTGATTTGGGGGAAGGGAGCTGCCTGTAGAGCTGCAAAAATGTCGCTGTCTAGGAAGAGGGGCAAAGCATCTGTCCCATCCATGAGTCACCCAGAACATACTGGATGCACCACGAAGGCAGCACCATTCAGCTTAACGCCTGTTTCACATCCAAAAGTTAGATCTACAAATATTTTCATCCTTGGGACATGTTGTCACAATAAAGAGAAGAAAGCCTTGGGTCTGTGCAGCTGTCACCCTTCACTTTGTTCTGTAATGATGACATGACCAAAAAGGATACACTGATGGGCTGTTACTCATCAACCAGCTTATTGCGGTGGGGGTGGGATGAGAGGTAGGAGTAAGAATAGGGGTAGGGGTGGAGGACAGGGGTGGAGATGGGAGGGTGAACAACAAAATGACTTTGAAGAGGTCACTGAATGTCATTTGGTTGCAACTTCACACTCCAGCTTCCACACTTTCTTGCCTCTGGGGGATGGATTCTTCCAAGCTCCGCCTCCTTGCAATTCAACTTAGCTTACTAATGAAAGTGTAGTAGGACTGGAGAGATGGCTCAGCCAGTAAACTGTTTGCCATGCAAGCACCAGGACATGAGTTCAAGACCTAGAACCCACATAAAACAGCCCAGGAGAAGGCGGGGGAGCTTCTAGTGAATAAGAGCAATGTGGTATTTGTATCTCAGCACCTGCTTCTCTGGACACCCAGGAAGCAATGAATAACAAGCAGCGCCAACACCAACTCCATGCTCAGCTCCTTTCTAAACCTCATTAGATTCTTGGAATTGACGTATCCTGTGACATCACAGAGCAGGTACAGTGGGGGTCCAGATTTACAGATGGGTAAAGTGAGGCAGAGAGTCAAAAAGCCTATAAAGAGTGAAGGTAAGATTTAAAATAGACTTATCAACCAGGCATGTTCAGCTTTGCCTGCATTGCAACAGAAAACGGTCTTGTACGAAGTTCAAGCTTAACTACCATGCAAACGTGTTACCAAAAACATCACAAAGAAATCTCAGAGACAATGTTACTATGCATTGTCTATAACTGGGGATGGGTGAGGGTATAGCTATGGAACTGGACAAGAAACCCAGAGAGAGAGAAACAGGGTTTGAAGAAGAGGGGAGAGCATCAGGACACAGGAGATACGGAGGCATAAAGGAAACTATGAATGTGGGTAGAAAACTACAAAGTCGGGGTGCAGGAGAAGAATCAATAAAAACAATTTGGGAGTGACTGGGTGGAGAGATGGACCAATGGTTAATAGTGCTTGCTGCTCTTGCATAGGATAGGAGTTTGGTTGTCAAATCGTTCACTACCATCTGGAACTTCAGCCTCAGAAGTTATAACTGCCTCTGCTGGCCTCCATGGGTACCTGAAAACACCTGAGGGGACTCAAACACAGACAAACTATATATATAATTTTTTATTCTCTCTCTGTGTGTGTAATAATAAAAAAATACTCATGTTTTAAGGAAGTTTATAATGTCTGTGTTAGGCTACATCCATAATTCTTCTTGGCCAAATGTGACATATGTTTGGACATACCTGATATGTAACGAATTAAAATAGCATCTTGGATATAGTGGCTGCTAACTGTTCACAATAATTTAATTAATAAAATAATTGAAAGCAAGGCCTTACTGGAAGGAAAAACAGCACTGAAATACATAGATGAAGTGAGAAAGACAAAGAAGGGGTGCATTATAGGTTAAACCTCTGGAAACAGAGTCTAATCCTTAGTATTTGGAACCCCAGCAGCACAGGAGCAGGTAGCACAGGAAGGCTCCTGGGGCAGGGAGGTCCCTTGAGAAGTGATGCTCACCCACAAGAAAGGCTTGCACCCCAGGGCCATGCTTAATCTAACACCCCAATGCCCTTGGCTTCTCCTTCACTGACACAGCCCCTAAGGAGATGGGAGGAGAAGAGCAAAGCAAGAAGACGCCTCATTGTCCCCATTCCCTACCCTCAGCTGTCCATGCACTGGGACGAGAATTCTAGGAGTGCATTCATTCCTCAGTGGGAAGGAAGGTTCTCTGCAGATGTGTGCTGTCTGTGGAAGCCACCGGGGTACTATTTGGCAAATTGTTGCTGCAAAACGGTGGATGGTACCCTGGTGGCCTCCTAGACTGATTGTATCCCTAAAAGGGTTTAATTTATCTCTGGGGGAAATTTACACCCTGGGAAAATCTGGTTAAATGTATAAATGAATCTTCTAACCAGCCAAGATGGAAGATATAATAAAATCATAAAGGCAGAAGGCACTTCCCAAGAGCAACAGGTGTATCTCCTTCCAGACACAAGCTCACTGTGGTCTCCTGCAGGACACCTCTGCTGCTTCCAACAGGCCTTCAGGAAGAAGGTTCCAGAACAGCACACTACCCTTTAACCTTGAAGCTTCTTTTGCTCATCTGGCAGAAATCCCTGCAGTGGGAACCGGGTTTCATTTCAACCCTTTCAGCTCCGGGTGGTGTGGGGGACATGAATAGCAACTTCCTCTGATTCTGAGTCTTCTCAGGCTCGGTGGTTGGTAGTCCCGAAGCTTCCAGCAGGATCAGCAGCTTTGGGGGTTAAGAGTCACTTTAAGAACCTTCCTTCTCCTCTGTGGCACATAAAACCCGTCAAACCACCTGATTGTGCACTTCCTGCACAATCTCTGTTCAGAATAGACTAACATACAAACACTGTGGTAGCAACCATTAAATGTTCAGAGACCCTCACAGCCGAGACTGTGTCAGCTACAGGGTCCACTGTGGGTCAGCGGGAGCTCGGCCCTTCAGTCACTCTCGGTCACTACGGGGCACCAGACCAGGGGGAAATCATGTGTGGACTCTTCAAGCTTCTGTTTCTGGAGGTGACCCTTGTTACTTCTGTCTGAATTGCCTGACCTGAAGTTGAGTCACAAAAGTACATCTGGATCAAAGGAGCAGAGAAAGACAGTTTTAACACATCCCCTCAAAGGAAGCCTAGACAATGGTCGGCAAAGAAACACTACCAATAAACCACATTTAATAATTAATTAATTAAAGAAAGAAACCCTTTCATGCGGATTTCTTTAAGAGCAATTTCCCATCATAATCTGGAGAGTACATGAACAATCATTTATACGCGTCTTTCTGTGTGCGAGTGTGTGCTTGCGTGTGTGTACATGTGCAGGCATGTGTGTTACCAAATTGAGGCTTCCATTCAGGTGACCTGGTTCTCACAGTAGGCCATGTCAGATTTTATGCGGCATATTGGAAGCACAAATAAAAATTAGCAATTGCAGTTAAGACTAATGAACTTAAAAGCCCATGAAGGAGATAGTCAAGTTAATAAATGCATTTATTATAAAATATTACAATGGCCAAGTACACAGACTTTGGAAAAAGAATAAAAACTGTGAATTGGCATCCTCCTCATGGTTTGTCTGCAGTCATAGTGTCCTCCAACACAAAGCGTATGAGAGTCAAGGCTGACAACCCACGGGAAGCCTTGTATTAGTTACCTTCTTGTCTGTCAAAATTCCTGATGGAAGTCAGGCAAGGGAGAAGGACATAGGTTGACTCCAGGTTCAGGGGGTGCAGTTTATGATGGCCAGGAAGACACAGCTGTAGGCAACCCTTCCCCTAACAGTGGAAGCCTCTGACAGAACTTTCTCACTGCTCAACATCCTAAACAGGAAGCAGACAGTTTGTACTGAAAGAGGGTCCTAGTTGTAATTCTGAAGGCCTGTCCCCAGTCATCTCCTTCCCCAGTCAGTCCTTGTCTAAAGATTCCGCAGACCCTGAAGGCAATGCTATCTACTGCTGAACCAAGGGTTCAAAGACAAGACCCTTTAGGGATATTTTATATTGAAACTCCAGCAAACATTAGTGACACATATTCAGCATCCCGTTCAAGGGACATATTCTTATCACAGGGGCGCCAGGAGCCCTGGATTGGAAGCACCAAGGACAGTTTCCTGGAGAAAGGACTCTTGGTTGTGTTTCAGTAGGAAAATGGGAGTTAGGTAATGAAAGAAAAAGTTAGAGATCTTCTATTTGGAAAAAGTGAAAACCAACCAACGAACAGCAACAACAAAACCCAACCAGGGGTGGTGGGTCTAAATCAGAAGCAGAGCATCCTGGGTCATACCCCAACCTTGCTACTTGGAAGTGTGTGACCTGAGTAACTAATTTTACCTCTCCAAGACTCCATTTCCCAAAGCATTGATCAATGACTTATCAGAACGTCACTCTAAGCCATGTTAGATTGATTCTGGTGGCAATGAAGGAGAGCCTCCTCCTGCAGGGAAGGCTTTCTGTGCCCACTACAGTATCACCGAAGCCTCAGTTTTACAAGCCTGGGGTATTAACTGCTATTCTCCACATTGTGAGTTGAAGAGAAAGCAGATTCATTGACTAGGATTGGGGACACGGAAGAAGTGGTACATTTGCCTTGAGTCTTAAGAGCCAGCTAGGCTCCTTGGTCACAAAGGAAGGTAATTGATTTATCATTCTCCCTAAAGTTAAGAGGCTGTAGTTTGTGCCAGATGAAAATTAAATAATTAGCAAGGAATGTTCGCTTCTAGCAGCCACGGCCAACTGCCTCTTTCTCCATAAAGATGGGCCCCAGGGGAACGGCGAAGGATGGAACTGCAGTTAAATAAGGGTATAAACTTTGCAGACAGCGGTCAGGCCAGGCAAGACTCAGGCTTGGCTGGCATCTATTCAAGAGCACCTACCTCTCATGGTGCGCTCCAAGGAAAAAGGGTTGTGCATCTATCCTTAAGGCACAAGAAGTCAAAGAAAAGAGGTCCTTCCAAAGTTGTCTATGAGGGAAAACTGTTCCAGAAAACATACCAAGGAGTACAATGTTTCCCTTAGGGATACAAAATCATCAAGAGGCCAGAATCCACAAGACTGGTGAGGACTATGCGCCCCTCAGATCAGCGGACTTTTGAGAGGTCTCAGTAGTAAGGTGCTTGCCACCAAGTGAGACGACCTGAGTTCAACCCTGGCCTCATGTGGATGTGGGAGGAAAGAACTGGCTCCTGTAAGTTGTCCTCTGAATCCACATACGCCCTACTGCATAAAACAAATATATGTAAAACATTGGGGAGGAAAAACAAATTAACTAACGTTTCAGAGTTACCTTTATCAGGCCTGAACATGGAAATAAATCCCTGGTACAAACATTTATTGAACATTTACCTTGTTCTAGGCCCAGTGTCAGAGTTCTTTGGATACAACACTGAATAAAACATAACCCTCCCCTGTGTTGTACTCCTCTGTATAATTGAGATGAGATTCAGCTTTAAATAACAGGAGTGCAAATTTAAAAAAGAAAACCACATCTTACACTAGTTAAAAGCAAATTCTGCTTCTTGGGTTATCCATTTCATGAAGTCATGGACCAGGCTACATGTTCCCCACTCATCTGGTCTCTTTAACATGATGCTCTACATTCCGATACAGCTGCTTTGGCTTTCACCATCCCGTCCATATCCTATTGAGCCTCAGGAAGTAGATGTAACCCACCTACCTTTTCCCGTTAAGATCACGCCAACAGGTGGAGATGCTTCCCAACTCACAGGCTAATTTGTGAGCGATCATGGACTGAGCCAAGAATTTAGGCCTCTGTTTCCAAGAAGGAAGGTAGGGACTGATACAAACAGATAAATGATTGCTTTGCTGTCTTTATCTTTCTGCACTGTTTATAACCAGATCACCCAAGTAGACATTCTCTTACAGTAGGAAGACTGAGTCCTGGGCACGTGCAAGTTACATGGAAAGTGTGTCTTGATTGCTTCCCTTCAGGTTTCTAACAGCTACATATCCTATGTAAAAAACATGTCAGGAGACAGTCAAAACACTAGTGGAAGGGCTGGAGAGATGACTCCGTGGTTAAAACCACTAGCTACTCTTGCAAGAGGACCCAGAGTTCAGTTCCCAGTGCCCACATGGCAGCTTGCAAGTCACTAACTCCAGTTCCAGGGGATACAAAGTGCTCTTCTGACTTCCATGGATGCTTGTATGCACATATAATCATGCAACATATCTCTCTCTCTCTCTCTCTCTCTCTCTCTCTGTCTCTCTCTCTCTCTAATTTCAAGGATATCCCTCCTGGAGATAACAGTAGTTGAACCTCTTGGAAGAAGAAAAACTTAAATATTTACCTCATGCTATGTATAAAAATGAATCATATGGTGATTAAAAATAAAATATAAGAAATCATGAGTGTTTCCTGTGACTAAATTTAAGATTTTACATACTTAATCTAGTGGTAGAGAGGGTCACAAGTAGACAGCATACTCATACACACAAATATATATGATAACATCACACAGGGAGGGCAATTAGGAACTACATTAAATACACACACACACATACACACACGTATGTCTATATGAGATTACAAGTTTAGAATTATCCTTGATGGAAGAAAAGTTACCCACTCCATAATGAGAAATGACTAAAGCAATACACATAATATTTACATTTGATTTATAGGAATTCAAACAGTTCAGAAAGAGAAAAATCACAATAAAAGTTAAAGCCTCCTTTTTGTTTAAACAGAAAAGGAGAAATGGTGTGGGAGGTCCTTCTGTCTATGTGTTGCTTTTATTGGTTAATGAATAAAGACTGCTTTGAGACTATAGCAGAGCAGGGTGGGGGTGGAGCAGAGCTAGGCTGGGAGGACTGGACTGAATGCTGGGAGAAAGAAGGGCGGAGTCAAGGAGAAGCCACGTAGCCCTTCAGGAGCCAGACAGAACTTTACCTGGTAATCCACTGCCATGTGGCAATACACAGATAAATAGAGATGGGTTAAATTAATATGTAAGAGATAACCAATAAGAACCTAGAGCTAATGGGCCATGCAGTGATTTAATTAATATGGTTTCTGTGTGATTATTTTGGGGCTAAGTGGCAGGGGACAAAAAAGCAGCCTTCTTACTACAAAAATGGGGACTGCTCATCTCACTGCTCCATTCAGCAGGCTTATGGTTGAGACACAGTTTGGTGGTGGTTTTTGAATGTGAAATGTCCCTCAAAGGCTGGCGTATTTGGACACTTAGTCTCCAGCTGTGGCCTTTATTTGATAAGGCTTTATTTGATAAGTTCCATTAGGAACTAGAGCTTTGCTGTAAAAACTGGGTCACTGGGTCAGGACTTGAGATATTTATAGCCCCACTTTCCCTTCATGAACTCCACTTCTTGAGTGAGGATGCAATGCGAACAGGCGCCTGCTGCTCCTGCCACCATGCACTTCCCTGCCTGCTGCCATGCCTTCCCAGCCATGATGGACTGGAGCCCTCGGGACCTGTAAGCCAGAACTAACCCTTTCTCTCTTAAGCTGTCCTTGTCAGAATTGCTTATCACAGCCACTGTGAAGGAAACTGAGACTAATGGTGACCCGCCTCCTGTGTGCACTGCAAAGGATACTGGGAGTGTCTTAGGAGTCATTGGACCTATGCTTGGACTGAACAATTTAAGAGCTCGTGTGCAGTGCAACATATCCTACACAGAACTGGAGAGGAATCAGGGGTGCAGAATGTTCCAGTCACAGCTGATGAAAAATCTAAGTTGACAAAACGTTTCCTCTGTGTGTATGTGTGTGTTTTGGGGGTGCATGCATGCAGAGGCTCAACTACAACCTCAAATAACACTCCTTAGGAGCCATCCGCCAAGGTTTTCGAGGATCTCTCATTGACTCAGGATTCTCAAGTAGGCTAGCTTGGTTGTTCTGGGAGCTGCCTGTTTCTACCTACCCAGTGTTAGGATTATAAATGGGCACCAACACACACACTTTTTAACATGCACACAAAGTGTTGAACTAAAATCCTTATGCTTACACAGCAAGCACTTTATCAGCCCAGTGATTTTCCTAGCTCCAGGTATATTGATGGGCACAGGGCAATGGGTGAGCTTCAACAACCCAGGAGACGTGAGAGAATTAGAGCTTGTCCCATAGACAGGGACAGAGTGCAGTAAAGTTGGATCACAACTTGGTAAAGAGTTTCAAAGAGTTTGGTGTGCTAGCTGGCCATAGCTAAGCACAATGATTGTGCATCTCAGTGGGCGTGGCCACGAATCCATAAACAAGGGCACTTAAAGTTGTGGCTGCTGTTCTCCAGGACTTCATGACTTTGGAAGAAAAATAATTAAGACAATCCTGCCTATACATACTTAAAATCTGAGTTCAATTGGGATTTCCTAGGCACCTAGTTACAATGTTAGAAGTCAACATTATTGCTACATCTTGGTTAGGCTGTACTAAACTTGTATTATTCCATCCTGGATGAGTTAATCATTTTATTAAGACTTATTTTGTGTTTGAATGTTTTGCCTGCATGTATATTTGTAAACCACATGTGTGCCCGGCACTCATGGAGGCAAGAAGAAGGTGCTGAATCCCCTGGCACTGGAGTTATAGATGGTTCTGAGCTGCCATGTGCTTGCTGGTAATTAAATCCAGGTCCTCTGCAATAAAACAAGTGCCCCAAACCACTGAGTCATCTCTCCAGCCCCTTGGCTAACTCAATCAGTTTAGTTAGTACTGATTTAAAATAATTTGTTCTTGCAGGGTCTCTTATACTACAGGCTGACTTTGAACTTACAATGTAGCTGAAGATGACCTTGAATTCCTGATCCTCCTTCTGGGATTTACAAGTGTGTACCACCAAACCTGTTTATGGGTTGTTGTAGATGGAACCCTGGGCCTTGTACACACTGGAAGAGCATTTCCCCAGTCTTGGTACAAACATTTCAATATCTCCATATGTTATTTCTGTTTATGAAGGCTTCATGTACTGTTACATTCACACGAAAATGAAAGGATTCAGAATTCCAAAGTCTGTGACAAATGCTAACATTGATGGAATGACACGAGTCAAAATAATCAAATAATAAAAGCCAAACATGAACAGGGCAATACCCAGAGCGAATGGGACTCATGAATCTTTATGTGCTGGGACATGCATGTGGGCAAGTGTGAGGCCTTCATGCAGTGACAAAAGAAAGAGGGAAAGAGGGGGTAGGATGATACAAATGATTCTGGAAGTGAGCTTTGATTGAATCAGGCTGCCTTTCCTCTGCTCTAAGTGTTTTGCCTGAAACAAAACAGTCACAGAGCAAAGTGGAAAACCATCACTTAAAACAAGAACACAATTTCTTTAGATACAGCAGGACCTCTGGTGAGCTTACATTTCTCATAACAAGCCCAGAATCTTATTTTCAGCCTGAAATTGATGAGCATTATTGTTGAAGGCAAAGGAGACTCCAGGGTCCTGAAGTGGCTTCCAAAGCCTTGCTCTTTACAGTCAAAACAGAGGAAGCGTCAATCTTGAGATGCTCCCCAGAAGGTCCTCAGTGACACACATTGCAGAGTAGGAAGACAGCTATTGGTGAGACAAGACAGGTGGCAGGACAGAGAAATGCTACTGTCCCATGAGAAGAAGCACTATGCTCTTGGGTATGTTCCTGAGCTGGGAGCAAGGCTGGCAGCTAGCAAGCCCAGCCACCCTATTGCCTCCATCCACTACAGTGTAAGGTTTATAGGGACCTGGGAGCCAATGTGGAGCTTTTTGTGTTGCTGCTGAGGATTCAAACTTAGGTCTTCAAACTTGCAAAGCAAGTGCTCTTACAGTCTAAGCCCAACGCCACAATTTCGTTCTCTCTTGGATTGTTCTGTTGCCTTCGTCACAAATTAAACCAATTTCAGTAGAAGTCCCCAAGGTGCTTCAAAGATGAATACAAACGCTCAAACTTATAACAGAAAACATCAGAGATATTTTTTGTAAGATAGCGAGTTGAAAGTTTCTAAAGACATGGTTTGTGGGTTTGGGACGGACTCTATTTATAGACTATTTTATTTATGAACTTCTAGGTTTGAGCCCAGCACTATATAAGCCAGGTGCAGTGGTACATACTTGTATTCCCAGCACATGGGGATGGGGGTCGACGCGGGAAGATCAGAGGTTCAAAGTTATCCTTGGCTATCCTTGGATATACAATGATTTCAAGGACAAACTGGAATGCATGAAGAGAGAGAGAGAGAGACAGAGAGAGACACAGAGAGAGACAGAGAGCAGGAGAAAATATTCCTAATGCTGATAATAAAACCAGGATATCTGGAGATACTGAAATTTCCTAGAAGCCAATAAAAAAATCATTCAGTATCTAAGGGGTGAAATATGCAAATGCTAATGAGATAATGAATATGAGTTCTGGGTCATCATCAGCTTTTAAAGCAAACTAAAGTTACCATAACATGGCACTAAAAGCACAATGCATTTCTGTTTCTACTAACTTTTAAAATTATGTACATATGTGTGGGTATATACACATGAGCGCAAGTATCTGTGAGGCCAGAAAAGGACTTCAGATTCACTTGGAGCTGGAGTTGCAGGCTGTTGAGAGCTACCCAATGCAGGTGCTGGGAACTGAAGGTGTTTTGCAAGAGTGATCTGCATTCTTAATCATTGAGCCACCTTTTCAGCACCTACTGTATTTATTTCTTAAACTAACATCAAATGCTGGCCAGAATGTGAAACTATTAATACTTTGGTGTATTGCTGATGTCCTGTAAATGCCTTTGATCAATTTGGGAAAAAAAAAGATTCAGGAGTTTCTTTGAAAAGTACATAAACTCTGGCCTGATAACCTGGAACATCTACTTATAGATATTTGCTAGAGAAAAGTGAAAGCACATATCTACAAAAAGGTTTCTGCAAGAATGGCAATAGAAATCTACAACTGGTCAAAATGCAGAGAATAAGTGACTTTGATGACTGCCCCAGCCCCAGCAGTGACATCTACACTGCAACCTCACACACCTAAGGCTCAGGGAACACAGCAGAAGAAAGAACAGAAAGACTGGAAGATCTAGAAGACCAGGAGGATGTCTCTGAGATAGCATCTTTTAGCTATGACAGGAAGCTGTACCCATGAAACCTCAACAATATGACTGCCTAAACAAGACCTGCAAGATGTTTACAGCAGTAGACATGCCAAGGAGGCTGGGGAAGTCTTACAAGGAATCCACCCCTCGAGGAAGATCTACGGGCAACCAATAGCTGTTGCACAAGGGAGAATCAGTTTCTCCAGGGATGTGCTGCCTGGTAGGTTATACAATCCCAATTGGTCAGGCCCAACCAGTACACATAAGAGGAGTGTTACATGGACTCAGTAGGCATATCTATGAGACAATTAATAATAAGGAAAGAAGATGAGAAGGACTGAGGTGTCATGGAAGGTATTGGAGCAGGAGGGGTGGAAAGGATGTAAATACAGAATGCATTTGAGAAATTCTCAAAAAATATATCTAAAAACCTGGCATGCCTCCCATTCACTTAATTTCATACATCTGAGAGAATGAAAACCGTAGGGACACATAGAAGGACCTTCTGAACTCAGAGGGAAGGGAGGAAAATCAGGACTCCATTTTCTGTAGTTCCCTGGGTAGAAAAACTCAACCTTCTGGATTTCTAATGCAATTTGTTCACAGATTCAATCTGAAGAAGGAAAGTGGCTTTCCCTAGGAGGATCTCTTTGTAACATCTCTGTCCATCTCCAATCCAGGACCGTTTGTCAGCACTACCAAACACTTGCTTCTGCTCCTGACAGCCTGACACTGTAAATTTGGGCTTTCTAATGTAATGACTATGAAGAGCAAAGAGAGAAATCGGCGAGAGATAGAACACGGCCCTTGGCTCAAGTTATCTGTCAGATAGTAATACAGTCTTAGCCCAGGTTCCCTGGAAAGTAGAGCTGAGGGCAAAGGATTATCTGTTAACACCTTAGTGGGAAGTGTAATCCTGTGGAATTAAGAATGAGGGAAATGGGGAATTGATTAAGGGAAAGGAGTAAGATCAAACACAGGGGAGGGCATTGCTGAGATGCCCAAATCGCATACCAAGTACAGCGTAGCCACTCATTCTTACAGAATTACTACGGTGGAGACAGTGTTCCATGTCTTCAGAATAACCCTGGGAGTGGGCGGGCAGGGGAAGGGCATGAAACGGGGTGAGGCTGAGAATCTCACCTCACGGTTTTCTGCCCCCCCTCTCCTGTGTCCCCTGTCTCCATTCAATATCGCATCAACTAGACCTTCCAAGGCAGAGTTGGGAAAGACTTGATGTTTTAGTTTTTAGTTATAAATTTTAAAGGTAAAACTGATTATCTTCAGCTGTGAAGAACAGTCTTTATGTATTATTTTGTATTCAAAACTCAAAGGAGTGTAGCTGAAGTTCCCAGGGCTCCATAAGGAAGGTTTCCTAAGTCATACGGTTTATTGTGCGGAAGGTACTGCAAGGCACGTTTTTAGTTATGCATTTTTTTATACTTGTTCCAAAAGGAACAAAGACAATGATAGTAACTGCAATGTTGAGAGAGAGCAGGCCTTCTAACTGACACTCCATCATGGAAAAGCTGATGTTCAATAGGGCCACTCTGACATGCCAAGTGGTAGATTTACACTTATTTATCAGGAGCTCAATTCATTGTGGGGTTTTTTCCCCCACTTGAAAACTGACATCTTTCTTTACTTTCTCAAAAAAAAAAAAATCTCAGCTAACATCTCTTCTATCCTGGTTTTCTGACTTTCCATCTTGAAACCTGTTTTTTGAAACATACAACACACAAACACACATTGGCACGCAAACACACAAATGTGCATGTGTCAATCTATTGGTCAGTGATTCCTAAGCTTCCTTGCATGTCTGCCTTCTTTTTTACCTTTCTACGCTGAAGCATGGGTAAGTTCCTCAGTCTTCTCCCTAGCCCTTGACTCTGTCGTCATCTACTTTCTTCCATCTGATGGCTTCATTTCTCAGAGTTCCTTCCCAGAGCTCTACCACTTCCCCACTGTTTTTGGTCCTTGTCCCACTTTTGTCTCTTTAGCTATCTTAAACACATTCATCTCAACTTTTTCAGAACCCATTATGGTTTCTACTAAACTCTTTTGCACAGGGAGAACCTTACATGCCTCAGGTTTTCTTGTGGGTTTTGACATGTTGCATGCTGAGTGAGGGTTTTGTTACATTCTTTCATTTTCATGTAAACTGTGAATGGTTAATGGCATCTTTGTCCAGGTCCCACACTGAGGTACATAGTGCAGAGCCAAGTCTCGTAACAGTAACCCTGAGTTCTTATCCCATAAGACTTTGTGTGTGCATCTCTGTGTGTGTGTGTGTGTGTGTGTGTGTGTGTGTGTGTGTGTACGCGTGTGTGTATGCCACAGGTCGACAATGAGCGTCTTCCTGAATAGCTCTCAATTTTATGTTTTTTTAGAGGGCAGGATATCACTGAGCCGGGAGTTCATAAATTCAGCTAGATTGGCTGGACAACATACTTCAAGGATCCATTTGTCTCTACCCTCTTCCCCTCAGTACTGGGTTTACCACCACGTCTTTCTTTTACATAGATGCTGCTGATCTGAGTTCAGACCCTAATGTTTGCACACCAGTCACTTTTCTGACTGAGCCATGTCCCTAACTCTGATGAAATTATTCTTCAATTACCTATCCACTCAACTCAACACAACCCATGGATCAGGCTGTAGTCTAAGGCTTCTTATTGCAAGACAGCCTTGCCGTAGAGCCTCTTCCACAATGTGAGTTTAAGTGTGACCTGTTGCCATGAGACGTTGTGTTCAGTCATCTTCCTTGGGGGTGAACTTTAGCTGCCTTTGTCACCACAAATGCACATGTTAGATTCTCTTTCTTAGGGTGAGCTCTGAGTGCCTCTGTCTGCATAGTCTAGGAATTTCTGTTCAGATTTGTCTCTGGGTATTTCTGATCCACAGAAATGTTTGATTGACTGCTCAAGGACAAATATTTTTCATCTTATTTTAATAAAGATATATAATTAATCCCTGTTTTTCATTTTGAGTGTCTATACAGTTCTGTGATGTCAAATCACAATATATTGAGGAAGTTAAGGATTATAATATAAATAAGTATTATTATGGCTTATACTATGTTAGAATATTGAAAATAGATTTTTGTTCAACTTTTTCAAAGATACTTATACAGTTTAAAATGGAAGGTTAATTTCTAGATTAAGTTCCAAGGCAGTTTTTAAAGCATATGTGAAAAAAAATCCATAACAGTATTACTTGAAGACAAACAGAAAAAATTCCTAAATGACACAATTGGGGGCCAGTAACTAAATTACACATACAAAGAACTTTCAATTATTACATATGATTATGTAGATATATACGTTAATGAGAAAATAGTTAACTAATTAAATGAACAATTTCTATAATAGTTCATTCAATGTATGCCTATGAGTATATGTGTATATAAACATATATGTATTATATATATTTGTATATTTACATCTTTGTATATATATGGATATTATAAAGTATTGACCCTTCAAGATAGTGGAAATACAGTTGATTCAAATTTCCTTTAAGTACCTGTCTATAAATCCAACACTTGAGCAATGGAGACAGAAGGATTGGAATTCAAAGTCAGCCTGTTCTCCCTGACATCCCATCTCATAAAATAAAAGCTATTAAAAAATTTTCCTTTTAAAGAATACTGGCCTGCATCTTTATTATTCTGCTTTTAACTAACTGAAGTTTCTCTTGTTAGACATTTTGTCTCCCATTTCCATACCTGTTCAATGGGAATAGCTGGAGTGGATGGCTAATTTTAGCTGTCAACTTGACTATGTATGGAATTACCTAAAATCCAGCATCTGGGAAGATGTGTGAGGACAGTTTCTTGGTTAGATTATTCCAGGTGGAAGACATACCCTAAATTCAGACCACCTGAAGCCAGAAGACCTATCTCAAATCTGGGCTCTGCTTCTGGTGTTACCCACATAAAAAGACATGTCTGTTTGCCTTCCCTCTCATTACCAACTTCATCTATCCTGAGCCCTTTCTTCATCTGTGCTAGAACCACTTCTTCAGGATTCCCAATGCATTGAAAAGTCCCATCTCTCTAGAACTTCCCTGAGACTCGGCATCAAATTAGGGCTGCTGAGAAAGTGAGTTTCCTGCATTGAATGGCTACTGGACCCTTGACCTTTCCAACAGGAGACAGCCATTGTTGGGCTATTCAGATCACAGCCTGTATGCCACTCTAATAAATTCCTTTTTAATATATAGATGAGAGGGGGAGACAGATACAAAGACAGGAAGATACTTTTGGTGCGGGACAATTCTGTATTCTGTCAATTATGTTTTAATTAAATGCTGATTGGCTAGTAGCCAGGCAGGAAGTATAGGAAGGACAAGCAGACAGAAAGTAGAGGCAGGGCAATGAGTACAGGAGAATTCTGGGAGGAAGGAAGCTCTCTCTGCAGTCCTGTCCAGACACCAAATAAGCAGGATGTGATCTGCCCTGCTGAAAAAGGTACTGAGCCATGTGGCTAACATAGATAAGAATAATGGGTTAACATACATTATAAGAGTTAACAAGGAGCCTGAGCTAATGGGCCAATCAGTTTATAACTTATGGAGACCTCTGTGTGATTTTCTTTGGGGCTTACTGGCTGTGGGAACTGGGCAGGACAGAAACCCCAACAAGCAGGCCCTCATGTTACAGAAGCCCCACGTTGGGCCCCATTTGTAACATGAGGGCTGTTTGTTGGGGTTTCTGTCCTGTCCAGACACCGAAGAAGCAGGATGTGACTTGCCCCGCTTAAAAAGGTACTGAACCATATGGCTAACACAGATAAGAATAATGGGCTAATATATAAGAGCTAATACGAAGCCTGAGCTAATGGGCCAACCAGTTTATCATTAATATAGACTATGTGATTTCTTTGGGGCTTACCAGCTGTAGGAACTGGGCAGGACAGAAACCCCAACAAGCAGGCCCTCATGTTACATATTTTGGTCTTTTAAACCATTAAAGACGGTGAAAGATTATGGGGACCTTTGAAGTTGTATTATGATATAGTTACAAACCAAAGAGTGGAATGTAGTGGTTTGAATGATAATGGTTCCTATAGGCTCACATATTTGAAGGCTTGGTCCCTAGTTGGTGGAACTGTACTGGTCAGGATTAGGAGGTGTGGCCTTTTGCAGGAGGTGTGCCACTGGCCAAGGTCAGTCTATCTTTTTCTTTCCTACTGTTGGTGGATAAGATGTAAGCTCTCAGCCAGTGCTCCAGGGCCATGCATGCCTGCCTGTGCCATACTTCCTGCCATGATGGGTGTAAATTCACCCTCCAAAACTATAAGCAAGCCCTCAATTAAATCTCTTCTTTTGGACGTTGTCTTGGTCATGGTGTCTCTTCACTGCAATAGAACATTAACTAAGACATGGAGCAGGCTCTGAATATGGTGTTGTGGAGATTAAGAGAGATCTTACATGCCGATCATGTCTGCACACATATCATCCAACCAAAGGCTTAAAAAGATAACTTGACTGTAAGTGTTTGAATTGAAGAGGGCTTCATCAGGAATTGAAGGGTGACAGCAAGCATCCCATGCTCTTATAACGTAGTAAGGGGCTATGAAATGTGATAGGGGTAAGGGAAGGGAGAACACACAGGAAGCAAGTATTATGTGGGTCACAAATGGGTACAAAGTGACATTCTAAATTATAAGAGGAAATCAAAGATGCTATAGGAAGTGTTAAAATGTCATAATAAGATTTGAATACTTTATAATGTCTCAGAAACCCAGAAAATACAACAAAGTATCTCCATACTAGAAGTAAGATGTGGCAGAATTATATATCCATATACATTTTATAATATACATATAATTTTAAGGAAATTCTACTAAGCCCGTAGAAATGGGATAGTTCCAAAGACCCATGGAATGCTTCAGATATTTGACAGTAAATAAAGGCCATTTCCAAGTGCTGTTATGAAGGAACACTGCTAATATATAATTTTTAAGTCTTAAATACAATGTTTACAAGCCATGCTGTTAAGGTTTAATGTGGTATGTCCCCCAACAGGCACTGATGCCAGATCCCTAGCTGGAGGTGCTTTAGTGAGAGGTGCTAAAAACATTAGGAAGTGGAGCTTGGATGGGGAAATGAGGTCACTCAGGAGTGTGCTTGGGGCCTCTATCTTTATAGAAACATTTGATTTTTATTTTTAATTATTATCATGTGGTGTGTGTCATATGTGTGTGTGTGTATGTGTGTGTGTACATGGCACTAGACCCCCTGGAGCCACCTGATATGGGTGCTGGGAACTGGATTCCAGTCCTCTGCAAGAGCAGCATACACCCTTAAGAGTTGAGACATCTCTCCTGTCCTTCAAAATCCAGTCTTAGTTTGAAAGAACTCTTAAGAAAATATGAATGAATGGATAGTTCCTTAATATATCAAGAGGCATATAAAATTGATTTTTGATTAAAACCCTTCAAGATGCAGTCCTGAATGCCATGATTGTAAATATTGAAATGACGAAAGTTCAGAATCCTTCAAAATCTAAAATTATCCAAGTCACATCCCCTAAAATAAAAATCCTGAATGGTAAAATCTTGAAGAGCCAGAATCCTGAAAATTCGACGTGCATGGGTCAGAAAGGTTATATAAGAAGGATAAACAGTAGATTGTGGGGAAGGAATTGGCCATGGCACACGGCAATGATGAGCAATTCGGTCTAAAATGCTTCATTTGTCTGCGTTGGCATTCTTTCCAGATGAGGAAATTCCAGAAGCTTTTAATGAATTCAAACCACATTTGCCTGGAGAAGCCAGAGTTGTTACCGCCTGGCTCCCAGGTCATTATGTGCATGGTAGGCTGATCAGAGAGACACTTACGCAATGGTGCTAGTTAATCACCACGTTGTTGGGGCCAGTTTTGTGGTCTGTGTACAACCGCCTGCGGAATGGAGTCCTGAGATTCAAGCACAACTCAGAACGTGGCACTGGAGATAGGGGATTTTAATTGGGCATGCACTAGCGGGGATATACTGAACTTTAGAATTTCATAATGTAGAGACATGTAGAAAAATCAGCGTGAATCCATCCTCTAAGGCAAGTAATGCCTCTTTTCAAAAAAGCAGCCTTTACTGTGATGTGTCTTCAAATTATAATTGTCCCTGTGGGGGCTGGAGAGATGGCTCAGTGGTTAAGAGCACTGACTGCTCTTGCAGAGGACCAGGGTTCAATTCCCAGCACCCCCATGGCAGCTCACAACTGTCTGACGATCCAGTTGCAGGGGATCTGATACCAATTCACACCAATGCACATAAAATAAAGTTAAATAAACCATAAAAAAATAATTGTCCCTGTGTCCACTACTCGCAGCTCATTCTTCCTTGCCATTAAATACTTAGCCTTGCTTGATCTCCTTTCTACATGTTATACTTCACCTACATGTGCATTTGTCTGCCTGTCTGTCTTTATTCATGTATATATTTTAGACTAGGATTCATATATGAGAGACATTAGTTATGAAAGAGGATGTAAAGCTAGTTGTTGTCATTAATTTTTCCTCTTTTGTGGTAAAAGAAAAAAAACACATAAAAGTATAATTGTTAACAGAAACATAAATCCAAGGTGAAACTGCACCATCTCAGAATGGCTATTCTAACTGTTCAAAAGCTCATTGAGATGCAGCTATTGGGGTCTGGCTAGTCGCACTGTGGGATGTCTTTAATTTGAAAGTTCTTTACAATAATGTTTTAATTACTACAAAATATCTAATTCTCGGTCCTGAGAGTTGTCAGGCTCCTAGGATGGAAGACTTCTGTGTGCTTTTCACCAGTCAGTTTCACTGCTTCGTGTTTCATTATTGTTTGTTTCTCTTCTGTTTTTACTCTAACCCCCCAACAGCCACACTAGTTTAGGTTGTCACAACTGTTTCTACAGGTTCCCATGCTATGTGCTTCATTTTTGCCTCATTTATGGTACTGGAATGTAGAAGGTGTACTTGGGCTTTCAGAGACTTATAATTTGTATTTGACATATTTTATTAAATTAGTTCAATAAAAATTTATCATTGCCATATTGGCTTTGTAAGGAAACACTATGCGCAGAACTTTTTACTTGGTGAGGAGATCTTTTGTACATCTGTTTTCTGGAAAGGTAGAACTCAAGATCTCAGCTCTTTGGTGTATGCAGTGGGAACCCAGTGTGGTTTTAGTCCAGTTCATCAAAAGGCTTTGGTCGCGCCTTGGTGTATTCCAGATGGTCACAGTTACAAAGCTGGGAGCTTTATGCTTGATATAGTGTGCTCATTATTATTGCCCAGTTTATTGCATAAAATAACTTATGAAATAAGATCTATCAGGTATGTTATAATTTGAGTCATCTCTATATCAACATGGAAATAATTACTTATAATGATAAGTAGAAAAAAAGAATATGAAAATTCCAACCAGATTAGATCTTGAATATGCATATATGTGTGTGTGTTTATATGAATATATGCAATGAGTATGTAGGTACTTGAAGATGCCAGAAGACCTTGGAGCCCCTGGATCTGGAGTTACAGCCATTGTGAGTCTCCTGATGCAGGTTCTAGGAACTGAACTTGGGTCCACATAAGCAAGTACATTTTACTGTTCTGCCATCTTTAGACTCCTAGATTAGAATGTAAAACATACTATTTTTAGCAATGAAATGATATGCACTAAGTTGGTGTATGGAAAATAAATGACTTATGAAAATGATAGTATGTTGGGTCCTTATTTTCCTATTTTGATTAGGAAAAATTTGTGTGCTATCAAACTGTTGAGAAATGAGCAAATATAATTCTGACAATATTAAAGACTTACCAGTGCAAAAACTCTGAGAATCTGAGGTTTATAATAAAGACTAAAAGGGCCAATTTTACATAAAGTCACAAAAGAAGAGGTTGCTGGCCAGAGTCTCAGTCTTCCTGGGCACCCTGATACTGCCCCATCAGAAGCGAGCGTTCACATTAGTGTCCACTAAGTTCTGAAAATAGGGCTGCCTCCAACACCTCCCAAGCTTGGGGCAAGACAAGAGATGGAGGCTCAACTCCCCGGTTTTCTAAATAATTAAAAAGCTTGATTATTCATAAACATTTCAATCAAGTATGTTTTGACAAATGAGAGAACTTAAAAATATGTGCAAAGTCATGGCTCATACACACAAATGATCAAAGACAACTATGTTTAATTATTGAACACATCTGGGTGATCAGCCAAGAGGCTTTCTATGAATAATAAAATACTGTTTGGAAGGATAATAAAATACTGCTGTGTGAGGCAGCACATGCCTGTAATCCCAGAACTTGGGAGGCAGAGATAGGAGGATCTAGAACCTGAGCTCAGCCTGATGTACTCAGTGAGTTCCAGGACAGTCAGACTTACATGGTGATGCCTAGTCTCAAAATAAAAACTAAAAAAAAAAAAAAAAAAGCCCCTAAACCAGCACCAAAACCAAATAATAATGTTGAACTTTGCAATTTAGACATCTTTATATATTAATTCCACAATTATTTTCCTAGATTTTATTTGCACACAATTATGTATAATATTATAAATGATATAATATAGATTATGTATAATGCATTATGGAATTTCAACTTTATTCATGTTCTATGTCAGTATTTCTTAGAAGGGTATAAGCAATACAGTGAAATGTACAAAATTTGAACACAATTAAACCAAAAGTATAGATGAAATTGATGTAAAAGATGGGAGTGGGGAAACATAGCCCCCAAGCAAACATTTCTGTCAGGTGGGCTATGAAGTGGCAGTGACTCTCTGACCATCTTGGCCTGTATTCTGGAGGGGAATGGCTGAAACCACTCCTCCCAAGCTGACAGGCACTGGGAGCCTGTGTTGTGGGTTATCTATGTCGTTCACGGTCCTATCCACTCTCTGTGTTTCTCACCAGCCCTATAAATGCAGGAAATCAGTTTAGCAGAGGGGGGATGCCCAGATGGACAGCTCCCCTCATTTACTTTGACGTTAACACCACGCTATGTGAATTAAAGTCATGAGCACTTTTATTAAACAGCGAGGCTGTTTTTATTATATTTCATTTAATTTATCGAAGGTGTAAAGCAGGCCCTGTGGCAGGTGAGCAGCCCCAGACTGCTTCAGTTTCTGAATCGTCTAGGAAAGGATTAGAGAATATCTTCCCTCTCATGGGGGTGACAACTAAGGGTAGAAGCCACTGTCATAGGACCTTGGTGAGTGTGTGTGTGTGTGTGTGTGTGTGTGTGTGTGTGTGTGTGCGCACGCATGTAGGCACAAATGACTAACCACGCTTGTGAAGGTCAGAGGCCAGTTGTCAAATGGTTTCCTTAATCACCTTCCACCTTCTATATGAGGCAGGGTCTCCCCCTGAACCTGGAGCCTACCTACCCATTCTTCCAGACTTGTCTGACCAGAAAACACCAGGGCCTCTCCTATCTCTGCATGCTGAGATTTTTTTCATGTGAATTCTGGAGTTGCAACTCAATTCTTCATGTTGTGGGCATCACTTTACTGACAGCCATCTCCCCAGCCCCAGCAACAGGGTCCTCTTCTGGAAAGCATAGTATGGGCAGGCCTATGCAAGGTTCTTTTGTCTACGTTATCGTTAGCCCTCACCACGAGACTTCCAAAGTCTATAGATGCTATAGATGCTGAATCTCAAGGGTTAAGAAAGGAAAGAGTTTGTGAGAGAGGTGGCTGGGACCTAAGCTATCTCCCTATGGCCTCATACTGTTCTTGGTGCCACTGTATGGACTGGAGAAGTTGGCTGTGGCCTGGTCTCCCACTTTGGCCATGGGTGCTGTGGTTGTAATTACTTCACCATCAGCGCTCCATGACTAAAGTACCAAGCTGTCCTATATTCCGGACCGATGTTCAACAGCTATTAGCTTGGGATATTAGGCAGGTTACCTTGGATTTCTTAACTATTTTTTTCTTCACAGCCAAACTGTGAATAAACTATTCAACCTGCCAAGATAGGTTGAAAAAGCAATAAAGCAATAAAAAAAGCTTTTAGAGTTACATTTGCTTACTTATTCATTTGGTGTGTGTGTGTGTGTGTGTGTGTGTGTGTGTGTGCGCGTATTTCTTAAGCATGATTTTCACATCTGAAGGGGAGTAAGTGCTGGACATTGATTCTTTCAGGTTCTTACTCAGAATAAAATTTCCATAAATGATAATCAGTTTCCCAGGCTTGAACTGATTGGTTTTAAAGTCGGCACTGTCCTTCAGAGAGGAGCTGGTTAGCAAGTGCTGTGGGGGTGAAGATGTGCATCAGGCTAACTGGTTGCTTTACTTTTCTTTCTGTTGCTGTGATAAACACCAGAAACAAAAGCAGCTTAGAAAGAAAAGGGTTGATCTCATCTTACATTTTCAGGCCACCGTCCATCTTTGGAGTGTCAGGCAAGAACTCAAGGTGGGTATCCGGTGGCAGGAACCATGGAGGAATGTTTTACAGTGAGTTTCTCCTGGCCCATATTCAGCTGCCTTTCTTATACAGCCTGGCCCACATGCCTAGGGATGGCACTGCCTACAGTGTTTGTGCCCTCCTACCTCAATTAGCAATCGAGATGATGCCTTCCAGGCATGCTCATGGACCAATCTGATCTGAGGAGGTAATCCTCCATTTAAAACTCCCTCTGGTGACTGTGGGCTATGCCGAGTAGGTAACTGAAGATAATTAGAATACCTGTCATGTGGATGTTTCCCCACTTCTCTGAGTCTCTTCCTTTGCGGTTAGAACAAGGTGGGTATTTTCTGTGGAATAAATACTTGGGGATTCTCTTTCCACTTTAACGTCTCCTTGAGGGTTGGCTTCTTACACTAAGAGCAAGAACTGGTTATTTTGGGAATTGGTGATTGTATTCACCCAAAGTCTTTGCCTCTAGGAACAGAGAGACATTGGGTACAAGCATTCTGTCCTTCCATCCTGGGCTCAGCCAGAGGCCCAATGTCTTCACACAGAAATTCTTGACATAAAAAGAGGCTCAGTGTGACTCGTTACAAAAGAAAAGAAATACAGGGCAAATGTTAACAGAGATCCGCCTTGGCAGGAGGGATGGCAGAGACACTTAGAGCAAGGGGAGTCGCGAAGATGATTTCCTGGAAACTGAGTCACTCCGTTTTCACAGCTGTTCACTCAGACATCATGGATGGTGAGTAAAATGGGAAGGATCCAGACTTCTCAGGAAACAAGCTCACGTATGCCCAGCGTGTCAGACAGGGGCCCACAACCAGCAGGTGTGACAGGCAGTTGTGATTACTGAAGGTTGTAGATGACCACCTCACTACAGCTTCCTAGCTGCTGTGCGTGTTCTGATTTCCCAGGCTCACCATTATTTTCTTCATCTGTCTTCACGTTTTGTTTGACAGACAGCATTGCACATGGAAAGCAGCAGGATTCAAATGGTTAACCCCGAGCAGAGCCTACACAGTGTCAATATTTAGAGTGGCGCTGTTTGACCGAGGGCGGCTTCTCCCTCTGAGTAATTACTCTGTATGTGGATTCTTGGGTTTCATAAAGGAAACTTGGCTTGCTAGCTATTACATATACCAAATGAAGCCTAAGCTTGTGTAAATGTTGAAAAATGAATTAAAATGAAATTGCCGCTTGCAATAGGCCTTCCGTGATTTAGTATAGTTTAGGAGGCAACTGTTCCTGTGTCAATTGCCACAAAAGAAAACATCAGCATTGCCACCTGGCAACCATGTCACACACAGTTCCATTAGTCAGAAAGATGGAGCAGCCCTGAGCCCATTTCATGTACTCAGTTCCTGCACACACAGGTTGTCCCAATCTTGACTTGGGTGCCAATAATTTTCATGATAGGTGTGTCTTCAGAAGCATGAAACACAGTCACTGAATGTTGGCAGTGCAGGTCAGAAATGGTCACATCCCTCAAGACATACTCCAAGGTTTTCTAATCTTTAGAAGAGCTTCCAAACATTTGGGAGCAGATCGGTAAAAACCACAGTAGTGCACATTCTGTTGGTTTTCACTTGCTGTTTAAACTATCTGAGAGGTTGGCTCTGGCTGTGGGGGTGCACCCTCCCCCATGTCAGATCTAAACATGCCTGTCTCAAGGTGTCCTCCAAGTCCCTTTGTTTTGGGATGGGATGAGCTCCCTGACAGGAAGGGCAAAACATCCAAAGAATAAAATCATTGTGCTCTCGAGATTAGTTAGAAGGCAAACGACTTCCAACAGGCTCTCCTATTGCTTATCCCGCGATATAAAAGCAACTACCATGAGACAGGGAAGCCATGGAGAGAAAGCTCACCGGGAAACTCCACCTGAAAGCCTCAGTTTCCCCGGTTGGTGTCTGTCGTATGTTGTGAGCACCTGGTTTCATAATGTAACCTTTATCCCTTGTTGTTTGTTCTTCTACATGCACCCTCCTCTGTAGAGGAGCCATCTGCTCTACCCTGGACTGTCTGCTGGGGACTCCAGCTGACTGCCTTCCCAGTTGGTTTCTGCTGCCCATTTTGAGCCATCGATTTGATGTTTGCCATTTATTCTTTTACGTCGACTTGCTGTACTTTACAGATTCGCTCATTCAAAACCCACCATACATCACCCTCCAGACTGTACAGAATAGCCTCCTTAGCCAACATCTATCACAGGGCATCTAAAGTCCCTGTGTCCTTAAATCTGGTGCTTCTCTGCAGGATCCATCCGGTCTCACTGCAGATCACTACAAAGGGAATAAACAGTGACACAGTGTTAATCCAAGTTAAGATGACTTTAGGCCTGAGGCAAAGAAAGAAGGAGGTAGATGAGAAACAGGGAGGCTTTTTAGAAGAAATGGCAAGTGAAATGTGGGGACAATTATTTTGAGTATGGCAGATTAGGTACCTAATCTACTGAAGTTAAGAGAGCGTTCAGCGCTAATACACAGGCAGAAAGTCCTTTGCTGGATTAACCTTTTTTGTTTTCCCTACAATGATTACTGTATATCTTCCTGACCCTAGCCTGGCCCCGCTCCCAAAGTATCAAGATCACCAAACTTATGCCCAAAGCATCTCCTTCCATCAATCACAGCACTTGAACCAGAGACTGAGCTCATGTGGAAAATGCCTGTTATATATTTATATGATGCCTGGCCATCCTTTTCCTCTGGCAGGGACAGAGAGTCACACCCAAATGTATCCCTGCTTTCCAGGAGTTTGTGTTCAGATAGCGGATGTAGCCAGATCCTCATGATGAATTTGCTTCTATGTGCTTAGTGGAAACTGAGAAACTGTCCCCCATTCTATGGTGCTGATGGGGTTCTGTTGAGGCAGAGTCTGTTCTGAGCCACGATCTAATTGCAGGAGATGAGATAGAGATGGGTCAGCAGCAAGGCCATCAGGATTGAATGAATGGAGCAAGGCAGCAGAATAAATCTGATTTCCAGACAAATGTATAGACACATGGTGCGCAGGAATCCAAGTGTTCTTTGTGTTTCCTGAAATTCACATTGAGCTAAAACCCCTGTATCATATGTGACAACCCTCATGGCACAGGACTCCCTTCACAGCTTGAATTGTTTAGCATTTTATCAAAGAATGAGGCAATGACAAGGTTAGAAAAGGCTTTCCCAGGACATCCTAGGCTGGGGCTGCACTGGCCTTTCTGTTGCTGCTGTAACCGCTTTTAGTTGCTTGGGTGTTCTTTAATAATTGATTGTTTTTAAAAGGTGTGTGTGTGTGTGTGTGTGTGTGTGTGTGTGTGTGTGTGTATGAATTTGTGCACATGAATATGGGTCCTGTGGAGGTCAGAAGAGGGCATTGCATCCCTGGAGCTGAGTTATATGAGCCACCTGACGTGGTGGTGCTGGGAACTGAACTTGGAACCTCTGTATCCCATAACACAGCACTGAATACCTTATGTATATATAGTGATATTTATGTTTGAAAAAGATGTGCAGACATCTGTGATGCCATGGTCTTCTAATAAGAAATGAACTGCTTTCTCCAGCCCACATTTCACAGAGCCTCAACAGTATCTTTTACAGATACTCTTCCTGCCATTACAGGAAGCAAGGAAGACCCACCAATCTTATTTTGCAGGAAATACTTCCCCAGCCCTTTGGGGATGTGAAAGCCCAGCCCTTTGCCTCAATTCCCTGGTTTATAGGTTCTGCCTGTGGCTCTCCACCTATCGTTCAGCAGCAGAATCTTTTACTGAAACAACCAAGGTCTTATCCGCAAGTTCCATTTGAAAAGACAAAGAGAGTTCTGTGGAAGCCTATATTGCCACAGCCAAATCAGGTCCTTTATCAACTCCCAAAGATCCCATGGGACACACAGGGGAATCAGCTTCGTGAATGAAAAGAGAAGAAAGGAAATTACAAAGGAGGGCTTGACTGCTCCTAGGTGTGGTGGAAGAGAAGGTTTAGTGTAGATATGAGGGAGAGCACAGCCAGAGGCAGAGACATCCGCAAGAGCCCAGAGTGAACGCAACCCTGAGGCAGGCCATGTAGAGAGAGGGAGGGGGGAGAGCCTGGAGACCAAAGAGACCAGGAGGATAAAGGGTAAAAAGGATCAGTGTAGCCAAAATGACTGGATTATATAGGGAAGAGCAGCTGGGGCAAGGGCAGCCCAACCCCTGGGATGGAGAGTTCATGGTAGGGGGCAGGGTATGACAGCAAAGAGGACCCTGTAACAGGTAGAGACTGGGGGATGCTGGGAGAACCTGGCAGCCAGCTTGGCTTTGATGTGTTAGTAGGCATCTCAGCCATTTATCTTGGGTTTGAGACCTAACACTTGGGTGGAAAAATGATCTGCCCGCTCTCACTGCTAGCTCGGTTTAGTATTTTTCCCACAGGCATCTATGTCATTAGTAAATCAAAGGTCTAAGAATGAGGACAACATTGGTTATGATGACCGGCCCATCATCCATATCCCTACATGGGGCTCTGGACTTCCTAGGTACCAGATTCCAAATGCTAACTTCTAAGGAACTAGAAACACAATCATATAGTCATCGGCATCTTCCCATGATTCGCAGCACAGCATTCCCATGTAAGTTGTGTTTAATCAATTCTGCACACACCGATTAACATGATGCTGTATGGAGCTAAGTAGACTATGTTAATCTTGTTGGCTAAGACATACTACGTTGTATGAGTTGGTTGTCCTCCATGTAACAGTGCAAAGTCAGTGAAGAATGCTTTCACAATGTAGAAGGAGCCGGGATAACGATGACCTATACTCTGAGAGAAAAGAGCCACACACTCAAAGGATATAAAAATGAGCCTAAAGCCACTGTACTGTACACGTTTGAATTCCAGGAAGAGAATTGTTATTGGGATATTCTTTTTCCTGAGGCATTTAGTGGTGTATTCCAGTACTCTAAGGATACATAATTAAATCCAATAAGCCAGCTAATCACCATAATGAAAACACTACTGCAAATGCTGATGGACAGACATATGGACTGCTGTCCTGGTTTCCAAGGCAGGGCTCTGTCACACAGAAAGCTGTGGCTTCCTCAGTGTCTAAGTAGGACACCTAGAATGTCCATGGTCATTCATCTATTCATTTGTTCAATAAATATTTATCGATTGACTTAGAAATGTCAGATGCACTGGTAAATGCGGGGGGGAAAACTTCAATACAATATAACTATCCCTCTGCCAAACTCCCGTTCTAAACACCATGCAAGAAATAGCAAGGGCTGGAGGAAACATACGGTTGGAACTGAACACAAAACCTAGGCCATTTTGGGATCTGAACACCAACACAAAACAAAAGCAATTCTAAAAAGAATACTAAAATACTAACATAATTAAGAGACACACTAAACTGCTGAAAGGCAAACAGAATGACGGATGTTCGACAAATACAGTACTTACAGAATAAACAAACTTCATCACCTTAAAGAGGGTGATGGCTAGTTGGTAGATGTGGGTTTGTGGCATAAGGGAAATGACAGGCACTGGAGGATTCTAAGTCCCAGACTGAGGGCCCTGGCCATGGAGGATGTGCTAACAGCACTTCCGGGGTAGATTTTGGTCATGATCTCAAGAGGAAGAATGGAGTGTGTGGGCTTGCTGTTTCCACAAGATGATCTAGAGATGGGGAGCAGAGGGCACACCCTCCACTGGAGGGTGAACACAGGAAACTCATTGAGGGGTGAAATAAAAGGACTTTTCCTTCATTTTGCTAAGTGCAATCAGCAAACATTATCACTGTGGGGAACTGGGTCAGCTCTGGTGGATTCTGGACAAACAGAGGGTCACCTTTGAGGTACCTATCTCTTGGCTTTTCTCATCTTATTTGCACACACTCATTACTGCCTCCTAGAAGGCAAAACAAACCCTCAGTCAGAGATATGCAGGAAGTAATGACATGCCCTGGAATCTGTGTGAGTGGCCCCCAGGAGAATTAGGTGGGTTGAGAGTATCCAAGCAGGAAATACTACAGGGTCTGCCTATGGGCGAATGGGGAATGAACACAGAGGGCAAACGGACCTTTGTACTCAGGGTTGCGTTGCTCCATGGCTTGCTACAAGCACCTCTGTGCATTTGAACCAGCTTAGTTCCATGGACCAAAACAGTGGTGTGTTTGAAATGTATGACTTGCCTAAGAATCCAGGAGGCTGATGTTATATAGGAATAGTGAGGGATTCATGAACTGCATGTAAGAGTCATTTGCACAACTGAGCCTATGTGATAAAAAAAAAATGCTGGTAGAGAGGAGGGACCACCTCTGAATGGGTGTAATTTTGTAGGGACTCTACAGGGCAATGAGAAGACCCAGAGTTTAGGATCTAGTGTTGCAAGCCCCTCAGCAGAGTGGACTACAAGGCGAAGTGTCTCTCCAGAGGTATTTCCCAACTCCTCTGGGATGTAGTCGTTTTTAATTCTTGTGACCTCATTATCTGACATAACCAACTTAAAGGAAGAGTGACCTGGGCTCACAGTTTCAGAGGGTTCAGTCCATGGTGACTGGGATGTGGTAGAGGAGCTCACCGTGACAGGAGTGTGTGAAGAAGGTGATTCACATCACAACTGACCAGGAAGCAGGAAGGGGGAGGGGTTCTGGTTCTCCAGCAGCTATCCTGCCCATTTATTCCACTCCGCATCACGGAAAGACCCTCACAGACATACTTAGAGGTGTCCCCAGTTCTAAATCCAGTCATGCTGACGACATAGATGAACCATTACAGAGTGCCAGGGAGTTAGTGAAGGTGAAGCTATGCCCAGAGAGAGGTGGTGCGAAGAGCCAGGTGTGTGAAGGGTGGAGGAGACTCCTGGAGGAATAAGTATGTGAGGATCCAGGCTGAAGCTGCACCAGTGAAGACAGGACCCTTCCACACGCAGATCACCAAGACCCCCAGACTTTAAGGCTTTGGCATAAGAAATCAAACACGGGGATCCCAGAAATTTCGGTCCTGAGAGAACCAACTGCAGCCCCAAGGTGAACTCCCAGACCCATCTCTGCATCACAAAGAGTTTACCTGTTTGCAAGCACTGGCTGGAGAATGGTGCCAGCCCCGCCTGTCCTCGGGTTCAGCGTCCTGCCTTGACCTTGCCTATCGGATCAGGTGGGAATCCGAGGTGCTCCTCACTGCGTGCAGTCATCACATTTCCCATGGCGCTTTCCATGAGAGGCCCAGGCTGCTTCCCTGGCCGTTCTCCAGGTAGGTAATTATCTTGCCTCCTGTTCTAACCCCTCTGTGGTTTCAGTTGTAGGAGAGAGCCTTCTTCATTCCCACGTGATTGACTGCTGGTGCCCAAAGGCTTCATTCCAGAAATCTGTTACCTTCTGCCCCAGAGCTTGGCTGCCATTCATGGGCGGGAGAGGATGTCTGAGGACAACTTGGCCATGTCTGTCCTTACTCAGAGAAGTGGAGAATTGGGACTAATTTTCTGATCAGCTGAATATCACATATAATTCCCTCCATGCTCCTGCTGACCTCTTTTTAAAAAATATGAAAACCTAAATTGTTCAGGAGAAAGTAAAACAATTCCAATTCAAAATTGCTAACATAAAGCCTATTTTCTTTAACCTTGCTGCAGGAGTACGCTGTTTGAGTAAAGTAGCCACTAATACATATGATGGCCAAATTTTCTGCCTTTGACATATCTGAGAACAGGCTATCTGAGTTGAGATAGAAATAGAAAAAGCTGTTTATATAATTCCAGGATTGGAGGGATTTCAAATTTCAGATATTTTGAATTTTGAAATATTTGCAAATATAGATTGAGATGTCCTCAGCTTGGGAGCTGAGTATAAGCACAAAATTAATTCACATTTCATATATACCTTACGCACACTACACAAAATTGTCAAAGTATGAAGGTGATTTTGTACAATACTTACAGCCTGCCTGCACTCTATACTCTGGGGAAGACCCGTTGCATGAGGTCAGATGAGGAGCTTTCTGTCTGTGGTATTGTAGTGGCCCCAAGATGTTCTGGATTTTCAAACACTTTAGATTTTTGATTTGGGAACTCTATATGTACAACATGCACACTTATCATCATGTATGTATGTATGTGTATATATTACCTCTTTATCACCTACATGTCATCCATGTATAAATCATCTATTTGTCTATTTTATGTACCCATTATCAATCACCTATTATCTATCATCTACCTATTTAGCACCTACCTATCTCCATTGTCTATATATTTACTATCTTTAATCTCTCTGTATTACCTGTCATTGTTCTATCATCTATCACCCCATTATCTATCATCTATCATCTGCATATGTATGTATGTATCTATATCTATTCTCTGTCTCTCTATATCCATTTACATACTTACCAATTGTCTGTCACTATTGTACCATAGTTTCTCACTTTCTGCAATACAATGTTAGTATGTGACTGTCAGCACTTGGATCCCGATGTTCTTGGCAATTTAATCAGTTAAGAAATAGTTTCTGAGTCCCTAAAACTGCTTATCCATGGGATCTTGGAGATATGAAGACATACAAAGGCTATCCGTGCTCCTGACTTGCATTCATATCTAAGCTATAATACGGCCAGATAGAATCAGCTCTGAAAACAGCCCCATGTTAGTTCTGGCGCTGCCTCCTCTATGACCCTGAACAAGCTCACAATCTCTCTAATTTGCAACTTTGTCATCTGTAAAATTCAGGCAATAATGTTTGTTCTTATGACAAATTCAAGAGTAATGGACTCCACGAGGTGCTAAAAAGTCTATCACCCAATAAGCTCAGTGTGCGTTTGCAGACAGTGCTATTCTAAAGGTCACAAGACATGCATACAGAACATGACCCACTGCTAGTGGGTAAGCCCGGACTTTGTTCACCCCCAGCAGAATGGTGAAGTTCTGGTGCTGTGCAGCCATATAGATGTTGGTTCAGAGGTTTGGTTCTGTAGGTAGAAAAAACTAGAGTAGAACCCCAGCTTAGTTTAGTAGACAGAGAAACCTCCCTGAGCCTTGGTGTCTCTTTCTTAGATGTGTAGACTATATTCCTACTAGTCATGTGGTCACACAGCACTTGCCACCAAGAAAGCATGGATCAGGGCTGGAGAGATGTCTCAAAGGTTAAGAGCACACATAGCTCTTCAGAGGTTCCCAGCACCCACATCAGCTGTAACTCTAGCTCTGGGGGGAGATAATGCCCTCTTCTGACCTCTGATGGCAAATGTACTCATTTGCAGATACCCACACAGAGACACATAATAACAAAAAAATTAAATCATGGAATAAATCATTGCTAGAGTAAAACAAAAAGTATTTGATTGTTTAGTTACAGCAATTACTCAAAGATACTTTTAAATTTTCGTCAGTTTAAAAAGCAGTATCTGAGCTGGTGAAATAGCTTAGTGGTTAAATGAGCTTGCTACCAAGTCTACACACCTGACTTTGATCTGTGGGAACCACATAGCAGAAAGAGAGAACCAACCCACAACAATGGTCCTCCACTTCCACGTGGTCACCTGATATGCGTGGATACACGAACAGAACCTTGACCAGCAAATGTGAACCACCCTCCAATTGCCATCTGTTTTTTAGCTTTGTAATATATAATATACAGCATGCAGTGAACTTGATTTGGGCTATGAAAGTTCCTTTCATTATCATGCAACTCTTTACAGATGCCACTTTTTTTATAATAGATGCATGCTTTCTCTTATACTTGTATATTTAAAATATTATAAGATAATTTCATATTGGGGAATAAGACAAGGACTTTTTTTCCACTAGAGAAGCTGATGTGGTTCTCAGGTTTGGGAAATATTGATGAATGCAGGCTTTTATCTTTTATCTGATTCATCTTTTTTATCTCAATTCTACAAGATTTATAACCAGTGGAAAAGAAGCTGAGCTAACCCGCTGGGAGGGGGAGAGCCTTAAGATGGTGGGATTTGAACTAGCTTTGAAAGAAGGTTAGAATTCAGAGTGTGAATGACACCTGGCTATAACCCACACCACCCAGGTGATTTTTATTTTTATATTTAATTTTTTATTATGGTATCATTCTTTTTTGGGCTTTTATCATCCAACACAGCTGTACGAGTCTGAGAAAAAAAATACACAGAACCACTGAAGAATTCCTGAGGTCTCCTCGCACAACTTCTGTCCTTACTAAAATGTATTGCATTCTTTATTCTGCTCTCTTATGGTTCAGAACCGGCAGAGGTGGGTTCTAGTAATGGTAGAATTGTTTGTTGACACTTTCAACCACCTCCCCGTTTTCTTTCTCTTCCTCTCTCCCTCCCCCCTCTTTTCCTGCTTTTCTTTCTTCCTTCATTCCCTTTGGAAACAGTACTGCTGTGTAGCTCAGGCTAGTCTGAAATTCACCATGTAGCCCAAACTAGCTTCAGACTCAAGATCTTCCTGCTTCCGCCCCTGAGTAGAGTGCAGAGAGTACATCTAAATGCCACCACCATGCCTGTTTCTTGATTCTGTGGTTGGTGGCTGAAAACAGGGCTTCCAACATGTAAGGCAAATGCTCTACCGCTGAACATATCCACCTCATCATTTAGTCTTCTCTCTTGAAGTCTACCACACACCATCTTGGATTAAGTTAAGAAATATAAGGTGCTTATAATCTTCTATATTAGTCTCCATTTTCAAAATTGACAGACAATTCACATACCATACAGTTTGCCATTTAAAGTGTATAATCCAGAATAATTTTTGTTTTGGTTATATTGGGCAACAAAGACCATGAGCAATTTGAGAACATTTTCATCACCCAAGCCCCCGGTTCTGAGGCTGGGACAATATAGACATTATTAAAATGTTTGTCTTAGATCTCCTGAG
The DNA here is from genome assembly GCA_004026605.1 of Ondatra zibethicus. NCBI lineage: Eukaryota > Metazoa > Chordata > Mammalia > Rodentia > Cricetidae > Ondatra > Ondatra zibethicus. Next base: position 138,997 of record PVIU01002434.1, read on the forward strand.
TAAATTGGGAACATGGGGACCTTGGGAGAGGGTTGAAGTGGAGGGGAGGGAGAAATGTAGAGCTCAATAAAAATAAAAAAAATGTTTGTCTTGCAAGCATGAGAGGCTAAGTCAGCTCCCCAGGACCCATATTAAACAAACAAACAAAATAAAAAACAAATTAAAACAATAAACTGGCTTAGTGGTGTGTGTGATTCTAACCCAGCTTTTAGGCGTCATGCTTCAGTAGCCAACCTGACTGGTCTACTTAGTTCTAGGTCAGTGAGAGAGTCTACCTCAATAAATAGGGAGGATGGCCCTGGAAGAACAATGGCTGAGCCCGTCCTTTGCTTTCCGCATGCATGTGTGCACACGTGCATATGCACAATTCATGTTGAGAAGTCTTTAAGCACTGGTAATCATCCCTCCCTTGCCCACACCCACCTCTCATCTCCATCTCTCAACTACCCACACTCAGACAAGCACTATTACTTTCTGCCTATTTACATTCATAGACTTGCATATAGGTCTCTGGATACTTTTCTCCTATTCCTTCTATCTAACCATAGTTAAATATGCTTTGATCAGCATCTACCCATCCTATGTTCCCTCTTGATCAGCCTCTGGTCACCACCATTCTTCTCGCTACGTCTGTACTATCAACATGTTGAAATTCCACGTGGAGGAGGCTTATGTACCTATTTGTACTTCTGCGCCTGGCTCATTTAGCATTCTATTCTACAGGCCCACCCACGTTGTTCCACATAGTGAGATTACATCTTGTCTATGACTGAAGTTTTCTCATTGTGTGTATACGATTGTCTTAGTTATTGCTGTGATAAAATACCATGACCATAAACAACTTGGGGAGCAAAGGGTTTATTTCACTTACACATCTACATCAAGTTCATCCTTGAAGGAAATCAGGGCAAGAATTGAAGTAACGTAGAACCTGGAGGCAGGAGCTAATGCAGAGGCCATGGAGGAGTGCTACTTACTGGCTTGCTCCTCCTGCCTTGCTCGGTTTGTTTTCTTATACACACCAGGACCACATGCCACTGACAGTACTGGTAGTACTGACACTACCCAAAATAGGCTGGGCCCTCCCACATCAATCATCAGTTAAGACAATACCTTGCAGTCTTCTCTACAGGCCAATCCTACAGAAGCATTTTCTTGAATAAGATTTCTTCTTCCCAGATGACCCTACCTTGTGTCAAGACGACATAAAGCTAGCCAGAACACTGTGTTGGCTCACTCTTCAGCTGAAGGACAATCAAGTTAATTCCACACCTTGACTACTAGGCATATATATACCTAGATGTAGCTCACTGCATCATATGGTAGGTAGTGTAATTTTCAGTATTTTGAGGAATGGGCATGCTTTTCAAATGGTTGTATTAATTTATATTTTCACCAAGAGTATGCAATATTGAATTGTCTCCATATCCTTGTTGGAATTTTTCACCTTTTCCCCTTTCAGTAATCGCCACATGAACACACACGAGACGCTTTCTCTTTGTGGCTTTGATTTTGTATTTCCATGAATGATCAGGGGTGTTGAGAATTTTGCCGTATGCTTGTTGGCTACTCTTATACTCCCACATCTTTAGAAGAGTGTCTACTTAGGTCTTTGCCCATTTTTAAAATAGGATTGCCTGTTTTCTTGCAATGGAGTTGTTTGTGTTTCTTATGAATTTTAATTAATCCATTTTCAGATGTACAGTTTGCCAGTGTTTTCTTCTATTCTGTATCTTTTTATCTTCACTGTTTTGGTTATTTCTTTTGCTGTACATAAGCTTTTGGCTGTGTGTAATCTCATTTGTCTGTTTTTGCTTTTGTGATCATAGCCAAAAAAACCTTTTCCATAGCGCTTACTTTTATATTTTCCTTCAAAAAGTGTTATTTCAGAATTGAATTTTAAAAATATATAATTTTATTTTTAATTATGTGTCTACGTGTGGGTGTGTACATCTGAGCACAGGTACCCATGGAGGCTAGGAGAAGGTGTTAGATTCTCTGGAGCTGGAGTTACAGGCAGTTGTGAGCCACCTAGCGTGAGTACTGGGAGCTAAATTCAGTTCTTCTGAATGAGCAGCGTGTGGTCTTCACCACCAAGGTGTCTGCATAGCCCTTCCTTTACGTCTCCTCCTAGCAGGTTCACAATCTCAGATCTTTTCTTCATTTTGAGAGTTTTTTTAATCTTGGAGAACTTCATTCTTCGGTATGCAGACAGTCAGTTTTCTTGAGACTGCTTATTGAAGAGATTATCCTTTCCCCATCGTGTGTTCTTGTGTTTTATGTCAACTTGTCACAAGCTAGAGTCATCTGAAAGGAGGGAACCTCAATTTAGAAAATGACTCCATAGAATCCCACTGAGTTTTGGGTAACCCTGTGCAAATTTTGTGATCATTTTGTAGGTCTGTAATAATTGTCATTAGTACTTTAGGGAATACATTGAATCTGTATATCACTTTGGGTGATATGGACATTTTAACAAGTGTATCTTCCAAATTGATGAAAGTAGAATATCTTTCTATTTATTTGTGTCTTTTCAACGTCTTTTTAAAGTTTTCAACATTGAAGTATTTAATTTCCTTAAATTTACTTATTTATGGTAGTTTTGTGGCTCCTGTAAATACCATTAGTTTTCAAATTATAGTGAGTTTGTTATCATAAAAACACGATTTATTTCTATTCCTACAATTTCAGTCAGTTCATTTATTAGATATAAGTTTTCATAGAAAATTTAGTGTTTTTCTTAATGTAAAATTGTGTAGTCTGAAAGCAATTTAACTTCCTACTCTCTGGTTTGGGTTACTTTAATTTTGTTTTTCTTGCCTAATTGCCCTGGCAGGGACTTCCAATGCTATGTTGAATATAAGCAGTGCAAGGGGATGTCATTGCCTTTTCCTAGCTCACACTAGAAACACATCTTCCTTTTCTCAGTTCCTCTTCATGGAAGCTGTGCATTTGTCACTCAGTCCTTCATTGTTGAGTTTTAGTCCTTTCTAATCTATTTTTAAGATCATTTACTTTTATTTTGTGTATATATCTATATCTATAGTGTATATAGTGTTTTGCCTCCATGAATTTCTGTGCCCCATGTGTGTGCAGTTCCCATGGAGGCAGAAGAGGGCATCAGAGTCTCTGGCCCTGAAGTTAGAGATAGTAATGAGCCACCATGAGGGCTCTGGGAACCCAGCCTGAGTCCTCTGCAAGAGCAACAAAATCTCTTAAACACTGAGCCATCTATCCAACCCTGCCGCCAGTTTTTGAGAGTTTTAACATTTCTAACAACTGACAGAACATGATCATTTCTGACCTCCACTCTCTATGGCTTTTAGATTGCTTTTCTCACCCAGATGGCTGCATGGGCATCCTTCTTCCTGCACAGCTCTAAGTGGAGCTGAGAGTCTGCTTAAGGAGATACTTTCCAATTAGAGTGACTCTGGTCTTCGGTTGGAAAAGACACAGCTAAGTAGAAGTTAGGGAGAGATCTCTTTGCTACAGAGGTTCCAAATAGAGCAGAGAAATGAAATAGTTACACACGGTTTATACACACACACACACACACACACACACACACACACACACACACACACACACACACAGTCAGGTCCTGCAGTGGGAGGTATGTGGGAGAGACTGAGCCAGAATCAGAATCACTCAGCTGTTGGCTCCAAATCCATATGCAGCATTTGGACACTAAACAGTGGGGATCGGCGTGAGTATTGTATATCTTTGAGTAGGAGATTACTATGAGGTAAAAAGCATGTTCATGTCAATCTAGAGAATGTCTACACTTGCTAGAGTGTAAAGAACATTGACTGAATTCAACTGGACAGAGATTAAACAAATCAAATAAGCCAGGTGGTTAGTCACAGTTTGACACCACCTTTCTTCTCCCGCAGGTCATGGCAATTCTGACATTCCCCTCAAAGGGATGCTGGTGAACTCTAACCAGGTCTGGTTAAAGCCCCAGCTTGGCTCATGGCTGCCTACATTTTGGTTAGATCCATAAAGACAAAATAAAGATCTTAATATTGTTCACAGTTCCTGCTGGCGTAGCTCAGGTCTACCGCATCCCACTGGGACCAAAACCACACTGTTCCCGCACGTACATTTTTGACAGTACTGGGCAATAGCTTGTTCAGCAAGAGTCTTCCCAGGGTAGCTACTGCAATCAACTTTTTCACTTTGGGTTTCTACTGTAAAGAACGTGTCTGAATGTCTCACGCAGAGAATTCAATTTATATCATCCAAATAGGTGGAAAGTAAAGTATACCCCACTGGCTCCCGGGGTTGGGAGCAGCTACCATATTTACCTTCACTGTTTCCTGTTTCTGGGGCAAATGAATTGAAATTCACGTTATAATTAAAAAACCGTTAATTCGTAATGTCAGCGAGAAGAAGCAATTAGTTAAAGTATTATTTAAGGTTATTCTACACTCCAGCTATCAAAAGTAATCACTTACTCTGAGTAAAAACAATCTTTACTCATTATTAAAAGCTTAAGTATTTACCAATAACTGAAAAAAACAATAGGGTTTTCTTGGATTCTCTTCTAGGGAACAATTTCCTGACCCAACACCTCAAATACTGTCATGGGCTCTAAAGATAAATGTTTAACTTTCCAACAAAAGCAGTCTATACATTGTTCTGTGAGCTCCTTCTTGTATATTGGTTCTTTATAAGTTGAACATATCTCTTCTGTTTAGTGCACCATGATCATAGCTACAGAGAATTTCAAGAACATTTTTTTTTTCCTTGGGGACCTTCAGTTCTTTCTCCTTGAAGTCATAGATAAATGGTCATTAATAACAACAAGTATAAAAATTATACTGAATGTAATTTAAAGATGTAAAGACTTTTATGCTGTAATTTGACATCTTATTTTTAATCTATTTTTATTCATACATTTGTGTCTGTGTGTGCATATATGTGTAGGTGGCTTCACAGGCAAGAAAAAGGCATCATATTCTCTGGTGTTGAAGTTAGAGGTGGGCATGTGAAGTAGGCACTGGGAACTGAACTCAGGTCCTCTGCAAGAACAGCAACTTCCCACCCATCTCTCCAGATTCCTAATTTGAGCTCTTTGGTTTTTTTTTGTTTTGTTTTGTTTGTTTTGTTTTTTTTTAAGTTATAAACTGAGGCTTCTTATTAACTCTATAGCTTATATTAACCCATTATTCTTATCTATGTTAGCCACATGGCTCAGTACCTGTTTCAGCTAGGCAGTCACATCTTGCTTTTTCTGTGGCTGGGCCAGGACTCCCGAGGAATTTGCTTCCTCCTTCCCAGAATTTTCCTGTTCTCATTGACCTGCCTCTACTTCCTGTCTGGTTGTCCTGCTTATACTTCCTGCCTGGCTACTGGCCAATCAGCATTTATTTAAAATATAATTGACAGAATATAGACAATTTTCCCATACCACTTCCCCCTCTTTTTTTTTAAAGAAAGGAAAATATCCATAGTCAATTTTTTTGGGAATGTGGGTGTAGTTTTCCAGGCTACTTCCTGCTGGTTGGGGGCACTGATAATCTTATGGGGACCTAAAGAAAATTTAGAATTATGATCAAGTCCTGACTGGAGTATCCTGTGAGACTTGGACATCTCAGACAGAATCTTAAATCTGTTCTGGATGTAGAACTCTGACATCTGGGCTATCTGTTCCTACGGAAGATTTCTCAGGTGGTTTTTCTTGATCAAACCTGATTTTTCTTAACTTAGAATGAATCCACAGCCTCTCATTTCCTGTGGAAACAAAAGCAAATCCTTTTCTCCAAAGTAACATACCTTTTGACTTCAATTTTCAAGTCAAGGAATTTTCAAAATATCTATCTTGGATTAATTCAGCAGCATTTATAAATAAATATCTTTTAGCAGCTGTTGCTCTTTCCTCAGCATTCAAACAATTCAAAGAGAACGTAAGAACATACAGTATCCAGAATCTCTGTGTATTTTTCATCTTTACGTGGCTTTATTTTAACCTCTATTTCTTTTATTTTTAATTTTTGGCTTTTTGAGACAAGGTTTCTCTGTGTATCTTTGTCCTGGAACTCACTCTATAGACCAGGCTCTCCTTGAACTCACAGAGATCTGCCTGCCTCTGCCTCCCAAATGCTGGAATTAAAGTTCTGTGCCACCACACCTTGAATTCACAGAGATCTGTCTGCCTCTGCCTCCCAAGTGTTGGGATTAAAGGCATGTGCCACCATACCCAACTACTCCCTTTTTTTTCCTTTTAAGGACTTTATGCTCTTTTTTCCAAGCCTACATATATTTTTAAACACAGTAAACCATTTAGAGGTTTTTTCTTTGAACCTTTGCTGTATTTCTCTCTCTTTTTATGACTACACGAGTCTTTAATTTGCTCAGCAATATGGGTAGGATTAAAGCTGTGGCTTTGATGGCTGAATCCAGCCCATTCCTTAGTTTTCTGAGATTCCAGCCTCATGGCTGAGGTACTGGCCAGAGCCATGTTTATTGCCACAACTCTATGGTGTTTCAAGGTCCCTGCCACCAACAGAAAGCATTCAGTCAGCTTTTCATCAACAACACCATTTAAGTGTTTCACGGCAGGACCTCTTTAAAGAGCTGCAAGGTTTTGCAGCTAAAGCTGAGTCAGGAAGCCTCTCTTAAATGAGAGTGCTTGCCTCTAGCAAGCAGAGCCCACCTGAGAAAATGCTGCTACCAATAAGCCATGCTTAAGTCTATACTTTTCTGTCAAGAATTACTTTCCAAGCTCTGTCAGGCTTTATGTGGATGCAGCCATCCACACATTGGGCGCCATTTGTTGACTGAGTTTTCTGTCCTGCCCAGTTCCTGCAATTGTTAAGTCCCAAAGAAATCACACAGAGGTCTACATTAGTTATAAATTGATTAGCCCATTAGCTCAGGCTTCTTATTAACTCTCATAACTTACATTAGCCCATTATTCTTATCTATGTCAGCCACATGGCTCAGTAACTTTTTCAGCAAGGCAGTCACATCCTGATTCTTCTGTGGCTGGGCCAGGACTCCCCAAATTTGAGCTTTTAATAGCATATGAATAGCCAATGGATTTTATGAAATACGCATTAAGTAGCTGCATTACTAGCTATATACAGTGAAGGAAGAAGATCCATTTAGCCTCAAGAGCTTTGATTACATACTCCCAGGCACAGAGTTTTGATGGAACTAGAACTAAGTCATGAGGTTCTGGAAACACAACAAAGTGTCTCTTCCTATGGTAGGAGTTTCAGTTCTGGTGCACTCCCATCTCCCTTGTGCCGCCGCAGCAGCAGCCTTTGGTGGAAAGGATATGTGTGTGTAAGGATCTTCTAAGCTGGAATATGTCCTCCTAAATTTCATCAAAACCTCTGGTTTCGTGGATGTGCCAAGTGTGGTGGTGCACTCCTGCAACTCCAGCTCCTAGGGTGAAATCAGCGAGCTACCAGTGCAAGGCCTGCCTGGAGATAAGAGTGAGTCTGAAGTCAACTTTAGACAGTTGGTGAGACACTGTTTTTAAGCAAGAATGTTTGGAAAGAGCTGAGGATATAGCTCGGTAGTATCTAGCATGTACTAGGGCCTTCATCCAACCCCCTGAACTGCAAACAAAGCAGAAAAACATTAAAATAAAATATAATATGAATCTATACAAGTATATCTTAAGTATGTTTAATATGTACATATATAAACACATGCACTCAGCAAAAATCCTAACAAACCAAAGCTAAACAGTGTTATTAAACACTCACAAAGGGCATTTAAAAGTAAAAACATTGTTAGAGATAGAAATATTACCTATGCAATGATAAGTTATGTAGTTCAAAAGCAAGCTACTCTTCTCAATTTTAGCTCTAAAAATAAGAATATAGGAGATTTAAATATATAATTTTCTATAATGATACCTCTTATACTTAGAATTGAGTAAGAATATAGAACACTTGAACAATACCATCAATATGCTTAATATAATGGAAAGAAATAGAATCTATGTTCAACAACTAATGATTTAAACTATCTCATGCAAAGAGAAATCATTTATGGAAACTGACCAAGGAACATGTCTTATAAATCAGAACCAAAAAGTTATAATCGATTCCAAACAAATGATATCATATAGATAACATTTCTGAATAAAGTACAAATAACTTAGAAATTACTATGAAAAAAAGAAAAATTACCAAATACTTCCAATATAAAAATCTTGTCTCTAAATAATTCAAGGAACATATCAGAAAGAACAAGTGAAATATTTAGAGCCAAATACTAATAGATATAATGTATAGGATGTAGCAACAGGGGTATACATCTAAAACTTCATACCTTAAATATCTCTTTTGAAAAAATAGGTGAACCAATAGCAAAACAAATAAAATTAGAAAACAAAATTAAAACAATAATATATATAGCAACTTTCATTCTTTTTTATAACTTTTATTTTTGCATGTATGGGTGTTTTGTCTGCCTATATGTCTGTGCACCATGTGTATGCCTGGAGCCCCTGGAGGCCAGAAGAAGGTGTCAGATCTCCTAGGACTGGAGTTATAAATGGTTATGAGCTGCCATGACGGTGCTGGGAATTGAACCCAGGTTCACTGGAAGAGCAGCTGGTGAGTGCTCTTAACCACTCTATTCATAATGCTTTCCATTCAAGTCTACAATGGGAAAAGACTACCCCTCCTACTGAGAATAATTATTTGAGCTGGATAATTCCACAAATAGAACTTCTTGAAGGTGTCAGAGGTCAACTCAGTAAAACAGGACACGAGAGCAATTCTCAGAGAGAAGGAACACACACAGGGAATGGAGGGGGCAGAGGTCAGAACCTGGAGAATATAGAAACATGAAGTTGGAAGTCATGTCTGGAGAGAGGGAAGGTGGGCAGGGCTTGAGGAAACTTGATTTCAAAGACATAGAAAGGGCAGAGGGTTGAGTCTGAAATTCCTATGTAGTTTCTCTCAGGGCCGGCAGTGAGTGTGTGCTATCAGGTTTGGAATGGGGATTGGCATTTGCTAGCTGAATGCTTCACTAGAGCCTTTGGTTGTAGAGAAAGACAAGGGTCCCAGGTACCTGCTATTATGTGGGACCTGAGCAACAGGTGGACTTCCAGCAGAGACAGATGAAGAGCTGAAGAATCAGAACCATGCCTGGGGACTAAAAGCAGGCTGAAAATATAGATCTAAAACTGAATCCCAACTTCCACCTGTACTTCACTCAGTATAAATACAGAAAATAAAATAACCTTCCTCTTTTAGAATATAGGCTCATTCAGAAACCTTCCATTTTATTAACTGTACATAGAATATGCAAATTTCAATTTAAAATTTCCATACATGTTTGGGTATGGAACCAAATGGCCAAAACAAAGTGAACAATAAAAGACAATAGGAAGAGTCCCATATGTCCCACACCCCACACTGAGGAAAAGAGAGAATATTTTCGTCAGAGGATAAAGCACAGAATTATGAGGAAAGTTTTACAAAGTTTAATAATTGAAGTGAGAAATGTAAAAAGAATTCGTTGAATAGTCAGACATAATAGAAGAACGTATTAGTGAACTGATAATATAGATTAGCAGAGCAATTTCTGAGAGGTTCAATATAAAAAAGTCAACCACATTGTATTTGTGAACATCTGCTCTCTCAGAACTCATGAGCATGCCCCCCGACACACATAATTAAAATAATACAAACAAATCTTCAATAAAAGTTGCTGATGTCATCATCCACATGCAAAAGCAAAAATGAAATGGAATCCTCATTTTACACTGTTCTCCAAAACAGACTGTAGGTAGTGTTACAAGTTATTTTTTTTTAAAGCCAAACTTTTATTTTTCAAAAGATGGTATTTTGAATTCACGTGGAAAGATGTCTTACCAAGTAAGGTAAGCACAAAGATTCATCAATAGACAGAGAGACTTGGTTAGGATAAGCTGGACACTTTTACACCAAAAGTCACTGATAAAGTGAAAGCAGATCTCAGACTGGGAGGAGACAACTCCAGTGGTACCACTCAGTATTAACTAGCAGGATGCTAACTCTAAAGCACCCTGTCAATCAAGAAGGGACCAGACTAGAAAAGGATGCTCAAATGTGAAAGCAAAAAAAAAAAAAATGCATAACTAGGGAAGCAAGACATAACTGCAAGCTGAGAGGAGCAACGACTTCAAAATGGAAACTGTTCATATGCCAAGCACCCTAGAATTGGTGGCAGGGTGAGATGGTATTTATAACTGGTGGGAGGGTGAAGGCTTTGTAAGTGTAGAAAGCAGTTTGATAAAATCAATTAAGCTAACAATGTAGATTTCTGATTATCCAACAATTCCTTTTCCTAGATATTTTTTCTGCAAGAATTCTTGCACATGTGGGCAAGTTGCCTTGTAAAAAGAAAGCTGATAACAGCATTTTGGGTAATTGCAAAAAAAAAAGAGGGGAGGGGACAAACCTAAACATGCATAAACGGTACAATAAATTATTAAACTTGGTAATACTCATGCCATCAGATGTGACACAGAGTTGAACAGAGATCCAGTCACAATATGGCCAGATAAAAGTGTAATTAAAAACAAAAGTACCACCAGATACTGTGTGTGACACCATCTTAAACATTTAAAAATGCACGAAATGACAGAGCATAGCTCAGAGGAACACATACATATTTAAAGGACCTAAATTCACCAGATTCAGTAGTATCTATCTCTGGGAATGGTGGGGAAGGGACAGTAATTGGGACTGAGAGATACTTGGGGCCTTCAGAAACATTTATAAAATTTTATTTAAGCTGGACAATAGCTGTAGAGATATCAATCACATGACCCCTTGTATCTTTGTTTGTTTTTGAGACAAGGTCTCTCTATGTAGCCCTGGCTATTCTGGAACTCAATATGTAGACCAGGCTGTACTTGAACTCACAGAGATCCACCTGCCTCTGCCCCCTTAGTGTTGGGATTATAGGCATGCACTACCATCCCTGGCTGACCCTCTGTATTTATTTATACCTGAAGTATTTTGCTACAGAACAATCTTGTGATGATCTCTACCTAGAAGAGCTTGTAGGTCAGAACCAAGTACTTAACATTTAGAGACATCTCTACAACTCAGGGCAGCACCAACAAATGCACAGAAGGTGACTGCCAAGCCTAAGTTAACAGCAAAAAGATAGAAAGCACCCCAGGAAATCCACCCTCAGGGGAGAGACTCGCCACATAGAAAACAAATGGGAGAATTCACAGCCGAAGAACTATGGAAAACAGCGCTTTTCAAGAGACTTCAGAAATAAATCTTTTTAAAAAATGTTCAAGAGAGAGCAGTTAGCGGATTTGATGTGAGAAGATATAAGCAGAGGAAACAATGCAAAAATAAGCATAGATCCTAGAAGCAGTAAGGTTTGCTATCATATCGGTAGACCCAGTAGGACATGTCAAAAATGACAAAGACTCAAGAGGAGATAGAAGTCCACCCTCAGATGCCCTGGGACACGTGCAGCCAGCTGAGAGGCTGCTCAACAGGACTGAGGTCCCTGAACACCAGATGTCCGTCAGCAGATTGCAGCCTCAGCCCACTTGGAGGATTCAGTCTGCCCTTTTTGACTATTTGATAATTTCAGACGTACCGAGCCAGTCTTGTGCTAATGTGATCTAACCCCTGGAATGAATCTCTTCAAATTTTATTCCCACTATTCCTATGTCCCTGAGCAAACTGATTGATGGGATAGATGAATTAAAGTCACATGGTGTTGGAACGGACTGCCATGGTGAGGTAAGCACAAACAAAAAATGCTCTTTGTGAGCAACATAGCTGAGACATAAAACAGGATGAAGGGATCAAGAAAAGGTTGGAGCAGGCAGATGCACAGCAGTGGAGAGAGCCATCCCATCATGGACAAGCCAAGCATGTTGCTAATCTGGAAACACAAACATCACTGGGCCAAGATTTCCCTCAGTGTGCTATCATCCATCCATCCATCCATCCATCCATCCATCCATCCATCCATCCATCCATTATTTTAATCTCTGTATGTATGCGATGTGTATATGAATTTGAAGGCATGTGGATATGTGTGCCCCATAGTGCACATGTAAAGGTCAGAGGATGACCTCTGGTGTGGGTCTTCAGAGTGCACTTTGAGACAGGGTCTCTTGTTTGTTGCTGTCTATGCCAGGAGAGCTGGCCCATGAGCTTCTGCGATTCCCCTGTCTCCATTGCTCATCTTGCTGCAGAAGTGCTGGGAATACAGATGTGCACTACCGCTCTTGGCTGTATATGAGTTCTGAAGACCCAAAGTCGGGCCCTCAAGCTTGACAAGCGCTTTACCTCCCAAGCCCTTGCACAAGGGCAGTGTTTTATTTTCCTTTATGAATTTACCCTGAAAGTGGAATAGAAATGTTTGGACTCAAGGCTTAAAGGAATGGCTGTGAGAGTTCTTAGTTCTTATAGCAGAAACCATACCTCTTGTCTGTTCTTAAAGCTGTCATGACTTCAGCTGACAAACAGGAGACAGGACTGTTCTTAGAGGAGGTCCCCTTTAAACCTATTATCTGAATTTTTCTCGGCAAAACGTTCTGAAAATTTCAGTATTTTGTCTCCAGCTCTCCTATCTAGTAATCCTTAGGTAACATCGTAGATTTGGGGAGAGTGACTGAAATTGCAGAAATAGTACCAGTGACAAAAATAGCGATAATACCAACAGCAACTCCTAAAATAAAAATCTGTTCAGTCTACTTAGAAGCCTTCTCAAACTTGGCTTTGTTTCTCTAAAGTTGTAGCAGTCTCGTTTCCCTGCTCCAAAATGCAGCGACTCAGAAACATGAGACCATTGAGTTACTCTATGTGGGAAACCCTCCAAGTGCCTCCCTTATGTTTGGACTGGCCCCTAAATAGTTGGTAATATTTGGCTGCTTTGCTTACAGCACACCTATAGAGGAGGCATTCTTACTAGGCCTACAGATTGACTTCACACAGCTTCTTCAATGTCAAAGCCGGAGGGTGATGCATGCATCTCCCAGGAAGCATGCCTGGCTTGGAGACATTTTTAATTTTTTTAGGAATGTGTATGGGTGTCATTCCTGCATGCATGTCTGTGTGCAGTGTGCATGCATGCTTGGTGCTTGGGGAGGCCAGAAGAGGGCATATGATTCCCTAGAACTGGAGTAAACGATGGCTGTAAGTTGCCATGTATGTGCTAGGAATTGAACCTGCGTCCTTTCCAAAGCTGGTACCTTGAAACATTGAGCAGTCTCTCCAGCCCCTGACTTGGAGACATTTTAAAATGAGGCTCTTAAAACTCTAGAAGCTCAGACCTTGTGTCCGGGGAACCCTGAAGGTTCAGGAACTGAGCCACAGGTGTGATCATTTTGGCCGGGTCCTGAACAGAATGTTTCCTGTGATGGAGGAGGCTCCAAACTGACACCGGTGAGATATCAGCTGGAGTTTGGTTCTTCTCTGGATTTACATTAGCTTCACACCAGTCATTTACCTGTTCTTTGTCTCTGTTTGTTGGTTATTCATAGGGATTAGACCATCCTTCCTCTCTGCATAGACTAGACTAGCTCATTCAGGACTAAAATAAGGATGTAAACACACTTTGAATTATGCCTAACATCTCAACGAGCACCTGCTGCTTGGCCATGTGCTGTGTCACTGTTTCTTTCCTGTTCTTCCTCTATTCTGATGCTCTTAAAAATATATTTTAATTAAAAATCAATTAAAATATAATTATGATTTTCCCCTCCCTTTTATATCTATTCTAACCCCTTCCATGTTCCCTCTCTTCAACCTTTCTCATGCCCCCTCCCTCTCAAATTGATGGCCTCTTTCTTTTTATTATTGTTTTACACACACACACACACACACACACACACACACACACACACACACACAAATATTTAAATGCAACCTGCTGAGTCCATTTAGTATTACTTGCATGTATATGATTCAGGGCTGATCTCTTCGTATTGGATAACCAATTAGAGGGCTCATCCCTCGAAGAGATTGGTTCTCTCTCTCAGATGTCATCAGTTGCCTGTATATTTTTTCTCATTCTGCGTTAGCATGTCTATTGGTGTTTTTCATCATTCAGGTCTTATTTAGGCAACCGTCTGTTGCGGTATCATGGATGTACTTCCCTGTCATTTCCAGCTTTATAATCTTAATCCACTTAATTTTATGGCAGATTGCCCAATCCTCTGGCTCTTACAATCTTTCTGCCCCCTTTCCTGTGATGTTTCCTGAACTTTAGGTGCAGTAGCTGTGTTGTAGAGGTACCTGCTGGGGCCGAGCGTCCCACAATTAGTCAATCTCTGCATTATGAGTAGTTGTGGTTTCCTGTAATTATCTCAGTTTGCTGCAAAGAGAGACATTTTAGGACCGAGAGATACATTTACCTGCCTTGATTCTATATTCCCTGCCTTTCCCATCATGTCTTCTAGGAACTAAAGTGGAAAGGATGCTAGACCAGGGATCACTTCAAGAATTAGCTTCTGAGAGAAGAATAGTAAACTTGGCTTTTACAGAGTACTTTATGTTTATTTTTAATTTTAATATTACATGTATTCAGGGGAGAACCTACTCCTATTACTCTGCTAATGAGACAGAGTATTAAGCTGAGTCCTAATGACTTCTCATTATACCCATAGATTAGTGCTTCTATGGATTTCTTCTCTTTCTAAGATACATTATAAAAAGTACTGCATTTCATCTGCACAGATCCAGGGAGAAGTTTTCACCACGTGCGCTTTATTTCCTTTGGAAACTAAGGCACAGAGAGATCAGGAGTCCAAGGTCAATAGAAGGGTATATGGAAGAATAAGGCTTGGTGGCGGATACATTATTTGGTAACACAGAGAGCAGATATGCATCATCAAAAGAAAGTGACATCCCCTTGTCCATGTACAAGGACCTCAGAAGAACTGGCTGCCTGCCTCCATGCCCCTTCTCAGTTCTCAGTCGGGCTTTGACCTTGCCTAGTCTCTCACTGCTGACTCTGCTCATGCCCTTTCAGCTTGATTCATTCTGGCCCCATTGGGCCCTTCTTGGGGAAAGGCCCATCTGGGCATGTTCAATACATTCCCCTGTCAAGCAGGAGAAAGAGCTGCCCTTGCAGAATGAGCAAACTTCCAAGAGGCCTCTGGCCAGAAGTCAGTTCAAGATTTTGAGAACAGCATCTCTTCTGAACATCGATTAACAAGCCTGTTGCATATTACACCACAAACACTGGTACATATGTTCTCACTCTTACTTATGACAGTGGGTTCCATGGGACAGAGAGCTGCTTAAGTTCTGAACTTGCCTTTCCTTGCATAAGCACTGTACCTACATTGCTGGAGGTCTCTTTTGACTTGTTCTTCTGTTGCGGTGATGAAACACGCAGAACAAAGACAACCTGAGGAGGAAAGGGATTATGTGGCTCACACTTTCAGGTCACAGTCCATCAGTAAGGGAATCAGGGCAGGAACCTGGGTGGAGGAAGGCTGCTTACTGGCTTGCTGACACCCAGGTTTACATTAGGCTACCCTCTTTAAACAGCCTATGCCTGTCTGCCTAGGGATTGTACTGCCTACAATAAAATGTACCCTGTTACATCAATAGCATTCAAGACAATTCACCACAGACTTAGTCACAGGATAATCTGGCCAACGGTAGTTCCTCAGCTGACTTTTTCCCCCCTAGGTACATTAACAATCAAAGTCAGCCATCACAAGATCCTACCACACGTCAAATGTTCTTGGAAAATAGGAGTTGGGAGGCTTGTTTTCAGGTGTCTCAGAGATGACGTAACAGCTCATAGGCCTTTGCACAGTGTTCTGTTCAGTAGTTCGCAGGAGGAGGGACTCAGTAACATTAGCTCCATAACGGGATCGTCTGCATTGACATGACATCACAATCTACAGAGTCCATGCTCACGGACTGCACAAGTGAGTGACAAATCAAAACTCTTGAAAAATCATAATATTTTAAGTAAGTTTATAATTTTATATTGGGTGGTGGGTAGTGACCTGGAAATATAAGCCAAGTCCCTTCCCTAAGTTGCTTTCAGTCCGAGTGGCTCATCAGAGCCACAGAAAGGCAGACTAGAACATCTAAAGTTCCAGAAGGGAATGCTGATCATGGGGGAGGCTATGCTTGTATGAGGTCAGGGAGGACATGGCCATCTCTTTCTTTCCTGCTCTGCTTTTGAAATTTTAAATTTGTTTCTTGAGAATCTTATACACGAGAGTTGAAGTAACGTAATTATATCATTTCCACCCCGTACCTCCAACCCTCCCTGTGTCTGTTGCTTTGTGGCCCGACCCTTCTCAAATAAAACAACACCCCCAATCAAACACACGTCAGAAACCAAAGCTTCACAGAGCAGGGCCCTTGTTCGCTGCTAGAGTCGCAGCTCGCACTCTGGAGTGGTGCCTCATAGGGCTTTCTTGATTGGGTGAGAAGTGAGTTCTAGCTGGACCAAAGGAGTTTGGTTGCTGAGGAAGTGTGATGATGAGCAGTGATCCCTCGGACAGAGAGGACACTGGGTGAGCATCAGAGAAAAGGGCACAAGTCAACAAGGTGTGAAGCCATGGAAGGGAGCAGGTTACCTGACAGTCATGAGAAGGTCCTTGGTGACTAGAAAAAGGTCGAATTAGGGACAAAATCAGTGACAGCTGTTGGGTGAGGGAGTCTTATGATGTACGCAGAAGAGGAAGCCAAGGAGCCAAGAAATCAGGAGATTCAGCAACACTTTCTGCCTAGGAAGCACCTGTGTCCCTTCTGTGTGTGGGAACTGCACAGAACACTCTACATACTATCTCATTTCATCCATACTGTGTGCTTATGAGATGCATTTTTTCTAATTAATGGTTATGAACACAGAAGTTGAATGATAATCTTGGAACTTCTGGTTCAGTTGGTATCCACTGTAACTCCCCCACTTTCTGATCTAAGTTCTTGGAAATGACAGAAAATAGAAATCACATCAATGCTGAAAAATCAGCAGAGAAAGCCAGATGGACTAGAAGAAATAGAAAGAAATACCTCTCCCTTCGCCCAAAACTGTGTGGGTGGAGTTCTTTGTGGTAGTGGGGAGCCTACACAGTACTGTACCCTAGGAGAGGTGATGTCCTGTGTCCCCAGAGGAAAAGGAATCCTAAGCAGAGGCCAGAGCAGCGACAGCAGGTCAGTAAGAGCAGTTGGGTTGCCATCTGACTGCACAATCCTTTGGCAGGTGGCAGCAGCCAGGATGGAGAGACGGGCTAAGGCATTGGATCTGGGGCAGGCAGGACCATGGCAGCATTCATATCTTCCCTCCCTGACCAGCACCAGAAACAGCGTAATTGTGTAGCACACAATCTGGAATTTGAGGCTCAACAGTACATCCTACCCCTCTTCTTGTCCAAGCAGTGTGTGTACACAGATAGTCTCAACCATCTGATAAGGGATTTAAGCACAGAAATGGATCCCCAATGATGAACCGCTAATGAGAAGTGAATTCTGAATCCGAATAGACAGCTAATACTTTAAATCTCCATTTTATTTTAAGTCTCTAAAGTCAGCCCTTATTCCACTATGCCAAGCTATGTCCTAGATTGTATTTATGTTCACGGCATTGGTTGGACTTTCATTTTGGCACTCAAAACAAACCCCCAAACAATAGAAAAGGTTGTGCAATTTTCTTTGGACTATGTACATTCAACACAGACACAGTGAATACTGTGAGGGGTGTGTGTGTGTGTGTGTGTGTGTGTGTGTGTGTGTGTGTGTGTGTAAAAGCTTCCCAGGCCTGGGGATTGAATAGTGTATTCAGGAAGGGCATGAGCAACGAAACATCAATGATGGTTCTGGTCGAACTGAAGAATGTGACTCAGCAATGCGTGGAAATGAAGAAGAGTGTCCTGAAACATTGAGCTTGAATTGTATTAGGATTGTCCTATAAAAATCCCAGAAACTTTGTATCTTCATGGTTCTGGAGAAGTTCCATCACGTGTTAGCATTGCTCTAGAGGAGGCATGAGGAAAGCATCCCCCTTGTCCCTCACAGCTTCAGGAGGCTTCCTGAATCCTTCAGCATTTCTTGATTTGCTGCTTTGTAACTCCAATCTCTTTTTCCATTTCTGGCAGCTTCTCAGAGGGACACTCACCATTACAGTCAGGGCCAGTACCAACCCAGAATGCCACATCTGAATAATACTACAAATGCTCCTGCAAAGAGCTTAGTTCTAAGTAATGCCATGTCCTGGGGTTCCAGATGGGTTTCAATTTTTAGAAATCCTAAAAATTTTAGAAGGGCTAATAAACACAGCACGAATGGTCTCACCAATCCTTCCTGTAGATGGTCCAACTTACAACATGGCTGTAAGAGCCTACTTCTTCACATAAGGCCAGCTCTTCGCTCAAATGCAGCTAGGTCTGCAAGGTACCTTTCCTTCATCCCCTTAGCCCTCCTTACCAAAGGGTACCACTGTCCTGTCTCGGGTATGACTGAGATGCCCAAACATGTAACTCTTCTCAGTGTTTTCTTTTTTCTATCCACATCTTATTTGTTAATTTCCTATTGTAAGCAAGAGATTGTTGTTCTCCTCTCTCACATAGTTGGCTTCTGCAGCCAATGTACCGCACTCCTGTTTCTATTTTAAAGCTGCGCACGCATCTGTAAGAAGATGGGAGAGTGTTATGTAATACCTACCATTTTTGTCAAGACCTCATCTCACCCCATTGCCTGGTACAGGAGGAAGTTACTGGTGTGAAATTTGCTGCATTTTTATCTTAAGGTGAAGCGCTTATTCAGATGGATTGCATACCTCACAGTCATAAGCAGGTCCATTTTTAAAGGAGTATAAGTACCGTGCTAATGAAAGACGAAATGCACATCTATCTCCTGTACAGCACACGGGTGAGATTTACACGAATATTCTGAATATTCTGCGTCTTGTCTTCAGAGGTATTTTAAAGAGGTGCCCGGAAGGGAGGAGGTACTCTGATCAACAGAAGTGTCTTAGAGAAAGGACAATGATCATGAATATTTCCCGCCTTAACGGGTTGGGATGATAGAGTGTAAGAACATCTGGTGCTTGTCATCTGGGCTATTTCAGTTTATAAATGAGAACTACAACCGCCCCCGGGGGCTTCAGCAAGGGAAAAATGACTTCAGTGAACTATTTCTTTGTTAGAATCAGAGATTTCTTGAGGTGAGGTGGGGTAGACAGAGCTGGGGCTGGGATTGGAACTGAGGCTGCAGGACCGGGCATGGCCAGGGTCAGGGCCTGAGAGGCCATGGAGGGAGAGAGGTATATCATGGAGAAGAGGGTCTGAGGCAGCTCTAGGAGGGGAGCCTGTCTCTGGCAGTGTTGTCAGCAGGATGCAAAGAGCTGTTAGATCCAAGTCCAGAGTAAGGTGTTCTATCCAGTGCAGAGTGTCATCAGTGGTAGGAAGCTGACTGTGGTCCAGAGACTGGAGAGTTTGTATTCAGAAGGCCTGGTGTTGGTTGTTTGGGTCCTCGTCATGGGAAATCTGAAGTTGGAAAGAGCGGAATGCAAGACTCCTGAGCTCCACAGATGTTCCAGTCTAGGCTTAGGAAGAGAGTAAGAGATTTAAATAGTTTTGAAATGATACTGTTTGTTGAAAGTATGGGTGATGCCTCCTGCTCTGGGTGAATATTTTCCTTTCAAAACCCACATCAGCTGGAATCTTAACAAGTGTCTCTGCAGAAGCGGAGGTAAGGCCATAGGGTAGGCCTTAAAACCATCGAGTGGGATCCTTACAAGAAAGTCATCTGAGACACACTAGGAAGTAGATCACTGGAAGACAGGCAAAACTTGGAATCATGCCCTTTCTAGCTAAGGAAAACAAGGGTTGGTGGGACACAGTAGAAACCAGGAAGAGGAATGAAAGGAACCCTCTACAGCCTTCATAGAAGCAGTACTGTGGAGAAACCTGACATCCCTGATGCAGCTCCATTTGATCCTAGTCTTTGTCACTTCTAAGTCTATGTGTTCTACAACTGCAGGAATGGAATGTTGGAGGGGGGGACGGGGGTGAACAGCTTGCTATTATCTTTTAGTATGCTTTGATATATTGAAAAAATGGAACTACATTTTAGAGCCCTGGATTATGTTATTACTTATTCAAGTATCCATTTAGCATGCATTTATTTAGCTTTGGATACAAACCAGACCTGGATTTGGGAGCCCTGGAGACAATGATCCTGCTCTAACATCATGGTGTCACTGACTGGAGATTCCCATGAAGTGATGTGTGAAGATGCAAACAGAGGAGTCTGAAAGTCCCAGGGAGGTAAATAAAAGGCATCAAGGGGATCTCAGGAAAACAGGGAAGAGTCGTCCAAAGGGACACCTACACGGGGCCTTGGAGCCAGGAAGTGCAGGAGCGCAGGCTGGAGCAGAGGCGGCATGCATGAAGGACTGGCGATTCATGCTGGCATTTGCAGAGACCTACACTGAGCCGGTGTGGCTAGCACAAAATGTGCAAAGCAGGTAAGAGGGGAGACATACAAGGAGAGGTAGGTGGTCACGGCACTGGAAGAGTTTAAACTTTGGCAGTGAGAAACCACGATGATCCTGAGCGGAATGGTGTGGTCAGAATCCCAACTAGAAGGGTGCTGTTGTGATGGACAATATTCCACTGTGCTGGAGCAGAACAGTGGGACCAGAAAGGAGGGGCTTGTCTGGAGAAATTCTGAGAGGACTGGAGAAATGGTTCAGAGGTCAGGTGTGCTTACTGGTCTTGAAGAAGACACAAGTTTGACTTTCAGCATCCATGTCCACTACCGGGGGATAAGACAACCTTTTCTAGCCTCCAGAGACAAATGCACTCATGTATACATACCCACAGAGATGCACATATACACAATTCACAACAAAATAAACTTTAAAAACAAGCAATGTAGGAAGTCAGCCCCTTTGCCATAGGTTAATCTTTCAAGACTATATACATTCTTTCACTTCCCTTTCTATTCTTATTTCTTCTCTCTCCACCCAACCCCCCAAACTCCGTGAGACAGTTTCCTGTAGTTCACACTGGCCTGGAACTCTCTATATGTAAATCAGCAGGATGTAATGTGCTGTTAGAGCAGAGTCCAGAGCGGGGGGTTCTATCTAGTGCAAGTATCATCTGAACAGTAGTGGGGAGGAAGTTGATGGAGGTCTAGCTTGGCCTTGAACACCTGGTCCTCCTGCCTCCACCTCTAGATTGCTAGAATCATAGTTGTAAGCCATCATGCCTAGCTAAATTGCTTCATTTTCTGAGTCCTAGGTTGGTGACAATTAGATATCAGTCCATTAAAGTTGTCAAAGGATTAATCTAGGTACCCAGTGTGTCAAGGCTATACAACTCCATTTTGAACCTGTGGTCCCCAAGCTTCGTTATATCTGCCATGATAAATGTGGATGGGTATACCCTGCATCTCAAAGATGGGGCCCAGGGAAATCTGTAAATACCAAACAATTCTATATACTGATTAAGAAATTTAAAATGTGATTATTTATAAAGTCCAGGTTTTAAATACTTACATGCTCTTCCTAAAATATATAATTATGTTCCCTATTCACATAATTTTATCCATTTTAAAAAGTGAGCATATAACTGTCACTTTCATTGCTGGATACTGGCAGGCTCTGCTTTACCAAGCAGATGTGCTTCTGAAAATTTTACTTGTAAATTGATTTCAAAATGAGTTAAATCATATTCCACTCACACCAGGGAGATGCATTTCAAAGAATTCTCTGCTTGTGACTTCTTTGGTAAAATTAATAATTATTCTTGCTTTTCCAGAAAGGATCAATATGAGCTTATCAAAATTGGGTGGTAGCGATCTATATGAAAATATACTTGTTTGCATGTTTAATGCACCCAAAGGTGAATTTGTTATATGGTCAACTGGATTAAGTAGCCGTCTCTCTGCTTGTTGCTGGTGGGTCATGCTTTTTGATACCTTGTCCATTGTAATTTATGACATTCTCCCACCCAATGCTTCCCATTAACATTGCATTAATCCAGTTTCAGCAATGACATGAGATCGATTTGCTTGTACAATATGATATCCTATGAGACAATAAATCACGAGCTTCCTGTTTAGCATTTAGTCAGCATCTAATTGCATTTTGATTTGTGATTTGTTTCTTGACGTGCTACTGGAGTGTCGAGAATTGAACGTGGGAAGTTTGGTGAGTCATTTGTGTCTAATTATAACTTGTAATCGTAAAACACAACATTAATCTGCTGAGTGATGCAGATCAATACTAAAAAAGGTGCAGACAGGGAAGAGCTCTGGCCACTTAGATTTACACTGTTGCTCTTTGTAAAGTACCTACTATGTTCTGGCAGTCATATTGTGTGACTTATTTTTATTTCCTGTCCCAATCCTAGCAGATATAATATCTCATTTTTCAAACAGGGAGATGCAAGCCTGGACAATACTAAGCCCTTGCTCTCAGCTTCCCAGCTAGTACCTGGTAAATCTGACATGCAAGGCTTGAGTTAGTGTGTGCAGCAGGTGCCCTGGATTCCAGGTTTGCCTCAGCATCTAACTTACCTTGGTATTGAGGTTCCTTGTGGAAGGTCTTCTGGGTCTCAGTCTCACCCAAACCTCTAACTCAACTTGGTACCAGGGTTCTTTGTACAGTGCAGAAGGGGGTTGTTCTTTTACCTCCAAGGCCTCTTCTGTGTCCTGACATTTTCAATGCAGCTTCCAGAAGGCCCTGGGCTACTTTTAAACAGCCTGGCAAACCACCTCACCTCCCCATAGTCGATGAATCCGAACTTGAAATCCAAGAATAGCTAAACTTCCACTTGGGTCCCAAGAGCCATTTCACTTACCGAAATACTCACCACACGACCATCCAATTACTATGTAAAACACCTTGGGAGACCATTAATACAAAAGGTTATATATTCTAAAACCCAAATGTCATTTTGTATTAGACATTTTCTTAAGGGCTACTTATCTCAGGATGAATTCCAAGAATGAGTGCTTAATAATTATTTTGCATTTAAACAACCTACTTATGAATTCCAGGGATACACTGTGTCACAGTACGGCTGCAGCAGGATACAGCAATTATTATAAATGCCTGGCGGATTAACTGCTACAGTCTTTCAGGCTGACAAAATGACACATCTGGATCAGATCACTAGTAGGTCATCAGACAAAATCCTCCCTTTACTTCCAGCCCTCATCCAGAAAACAAAGTAACCCAGAGCATTTCTTAACCCAGTGGGACATAATGTAAGCCACACCGGAATACTGGTCCTGATGCAGTTCATCATTTGGTGAACTGTTATCCCAATCCATCCCTTAGTATCCATTCCTCTGGGGTATACAACCACCATGCACTGTGGCAAGCCTGGATCCCAGAGGACCTGCTGCGCACACTAGTTCAAGCTCCATCCAATACATCCCTCGCCTTTAAAGAGAAATGCAGTTGTGACAGTCTCCTGTAGCCTAGGCTGGCCTTGAACTTGCTAGATTGCTGAGGATGAACTTGAACTCTGTTGATCCTCCTGCCTTTATCTTCTATGTGCTAGAATTAGAGGCATGTACCTCCATATTCAGCTCTAGAAGCCAATGTTGTGTGTGTGTGTGTGTATGCGCGCGTGCATGTGTGTGTGTAGGTTTATGTATTGTGCACATGTATCTATGTATGTATGTGTGTGTATGAAGGCCAGAGGTCAATTTTCCACCTTATTTTTGAGACAAAGTCTCACTAATGTATCACTAAATCTGGGGATCACCTATTTGGCTACATTGTCAACAAGCTTTAGGGACCCAGCTGTCCCTGCCTCTCTGAAATTAAGATTTCAGGTGTATAACACCATTCTCAGCCTGTCCCATAGATGCTAAGGATCTAACCTCAGGCCATCATGCTTGGGCAGTAAGTATTTTATTGTCTCCCAGTCCCCAAGAGCCAAAAGTTTTATGCAGACACCTTGTATACTTGACTAACAAGTCACCTAAGCCATAAAAATTACAAGTTAAGTCTATTTATATTTATAAGGCTACTTTTAAAATGGGAGGAAATGGGGTTTAGATTGAAATGTATGGATTGCTCTCTCTCTCTCTCTCTCTCTCTCTCTCTGTGTGTGTGTGTGTGTGTCTGTCTGTCTGTATGTATAAGGCAGGAATAGGGAGAATAGTTCATTTAATCTCTCAGGATCCTAAATAGTCAAGCCCCATGCAGTTTTAATAAGTAGTCACTTGGTGATGAACATTTAACAGTCTCATTAAATCATAATTTAAATGATTTTTTTGGTCCCAAACAAATAAAGCTCTGCTCGGTTCTAATAAGAACCCTTGGAGCAGCTGTTTCGTGCTACAGAATGTGTAATGACCTTATAATTGTATTAGATGTGGCATGGAAATGTTTATGTTTCCCCTCTAGTCTGAAATGTGCTAAATAACAGAAGCCAAAGAACAGAGATTCATTATGAATTCCAAGGGCTTCAAGGGCTGTGTTTCCAGAGCTTGTGGGGGTTGGAGTGCTTGGTGAAATTCCTAAGTAGACACTGGGCTGGGCTGGACCAGACCCAGGCAGGCAAATTGGTTTTCCTTCCCCAATTTCCATGGCTTTCTGCCCTTCCCTCAAACACCCAAACACCTGCCTGGACTCTTAGGCTCTGGAAAAGCCTCTGTCCTGATCATATCCTCCCATTGGGAGGGATGTAGAATTCACAAGGCCAAGATTTGCACTGATTTTTCTCAGGCATGGGAGTTGCTATATCTATGAATTCCCCTTGAGACCCAGGGAGTGGAGCTATGTGACTTCTCTCCACTGGTTTCTCTTCCGGTTTGGCCTATGGGGAGCACTGTAGGCAAAAGTATGGTAAATATTTTTCTGGCTCCCTTTCGGGGGAGTTACCATGGGCCCTGTTAGTTTCCCCATGGCAGACTTCAGCTCCTCGACAAAGCCCTGCTCTCCTGGCTCTTTGTCTGGAAAATACTGGCTTCTCTAGTTCCCCGTATCCTAAGAGTGGTAATAGACTCTGTTACACAAAGCCCTAGGTTGATTCTTCAAGGACCAGCCAAAACAAAAAGACAATGGAAGCTACATCTGTACTGCTACCTGTCCCTATGATATTTTCCAGACTGTACCAACCATGGCCAAGGTCAAGCTACCCATGTGGTGTCACTGACGATAGAGCTGGGAAGGATTCTGCGCAACTGGCTGTGCGCAGGACAGTTGGGCTGGCTGTCACATGCCGCTGCTCCTTTACAGCCTGCACACACCTTTGTAAACAGTCTCTTTACTCAACCCCGTTTCACAGTGGGGTAAGATCTACACTGCTTCCTTATTCTAACCTAGCCATCTGTTTGCCCCCAGCTTGATTACCACATCCCTTGCCCCCTTGAGACACTGGGATTTGTGTACTTACACACCTGCAGTGATGGAGAGACACCTCCAGGGCAGCACCATTCATCCTGCACCAACTCATGCCACCAGAAGCTCTCCCACATGTGGCAGAGCCTCCTGGCCCTGTACTTGGTACATAATGACGACTCTGGTTTCTTTCCAAGGTGTCAGCAACTGAGCTTTCCTATCTCCCATCAAAAGTCTGCTTTACAAGAGACCTCACAAAGTGCATGGTAGGTTCAGACTATCACATCCCATGATAGAAGGTTGACTGCCTAAGGAGTCCCTTGCTGCTTGAGATTAGAATGGTTCCTCTCACCTACCCACTGCTCCTGGGCGCTCCTTCTCTGTGGCCTTCCCCATTGTTACTCTTTGCTACTGATAGACTCCATGTTAGGGTGGGTACTCAAACCCAACAAAGCTTCCACATGATGCTGTTCTTAGAATCACCACCATTATTATTATTACTATTATTATTATTTATTCTCAAGTGAAACTAATGTTTCTAGCTAATTTCCTCCCATAAGAAAACTCAATGGTTGATCAGAGAGGATGGAATATCCTGAGATGGCTCACACATGAAAAAAAAATCTTATTTATTCCCTCTGAGATTCATATTGATGCTGTTATTATGATGGCTATTGCTGCTGGTTATAATAATGCTTATCATTTATTGAGTGCTCACTATGTGTCAGGGACTGTTCATCTTCCTTACAAC
Source organism: Ondatra zibethicus (assembly GCA_004026605.1). NCBI lineage: Eukaryota > Metazoa > Chordata > Mammalia > Rodentia > Cricetidae > Ondatra > Ondatra zibethicus. The sequence continues at coordinate 165,020 of PVIU01002434.1, forward strand.
CTAGCATCTATCAGGGTCCCTGCTGGAAAGCAATGATTATACTCCCTAGTTTGTAAAAATCTGAGGAGAGTTTAATCAAAGAGTTATTTATTCCTGATGAAGAGAAACAGGTATGGTGCAATGGCCATAAGCTACCTGAAACTGGAAAAGGCATGGGGAGGCACTGGTGTTCTCTGAGTACACAGGTATGGGCTATGTCTTGGAAGGAAGACTGCCCCCTCCAGAAGCCAGAATATCTGAGGGCTACAGATGCTTTCAAAATGAATGCCTCAGTCCTCACTGAAGTTGGGTGGTACTGGGGTATAAACACCCTGTCCTCTTTATTTTCATGATCTGTTGACTGTGTAATATTCCTTTACATTGTGTGTGTACATGTTGCTGTGATTAGTTTAATAAAGAAGCTGACTGGCCAATAGCTGAACAGGATAATGTTAGCTGGAAAGCCAAACAGAGAATGCTGGGAAGAAGAGCAGAGTCAGAGGAGTCAAGAGAGATGTAGAAAGAAGCAAGATGAACATCTCATGTTGAAAGAAGATAATGCCACATGGCAGAAGGTAGATAAGACATACGGGTTAATTTAAGTGTAAGAGTTAACTAGTAACAAGCCTGAGCTATTGACTAGCATTTATAATTGATAGTAAACCTCTGTGTATTTACTCAAGAGCAGCTTGCAGCACATAACTTTCACCTACAGTTGACTGAGTTGCAAAAGAAGTAAGAGGGCAGAAGAGCCAACAAATCTCATCCTTCTGGATTCTGAGCACAGCAGAGGATCCATTGAAATGGACTTAAGGTGTATGTGTGTGTGTAGGTCAGATATCACTCTCTGTCTGCTTCAGTTTTCAGGGCGGCACCTCTCACTGAATGAAGCTAATCTGTACAGTTAGATGAGCTACCCATCAAGTATCATGGATTCTCTTGTCTCTGCTTCCCCAGTGCTGGGATTACAGTCATGTCTAACTTTTATGTGTGCACTGGGGACTGAACTCAGATCCTCATGCTTGCATAATGAGCAGCTTACTGAGTGAGCCCTCTCCCTAGTCTGTCTTTCTTCCAAGTTAGTAACAGTAAAAGTCTCTTTTATGTCTGGTAAGTTAACAAAGTGATACTCATTTTCTCTTTTTTAAGATTTATTTTAATTATTTGTAGGCATGTCTGTGGGAGTTTGTGTATGGGCATGCATGAAGTTGTCTCTGAAGACCAGAAGAGGGCATCAGATTCCCCTGGTGCTGGAGTTACAGGTGGTTGTGAGCTGCCCAAAGTAAGTTCTGGAAATCAGACTTGGGTCTTTGAGAGCACTATGCACTCTTAAGCGCCGATCCATCTCTCCAACCCCCATTTTCTTTTTTGAAGTCTAGCAATAACTTTTTGAGGTCTGCTATATTGCTGCTACTGATGTTTTAAAGTGACATTCAAAAATGAACTAACTAAACCCCTCTCACCCAGTTTGCAAAGACTACTCCCCGCAGATGACAGAGAACAGCGAATACTTTCTACTACTGGTTTGAATCACTCTCACGTTACTGTGGGGAAAATACTTCCCCTCGTCATCTACTTCCTGGAGCATTGGTGTGCTCATCTCTAAAGTGGGCCTAAAGCTTGTACCAACACATGGGACTTTTCAAAAAGTACAAAAAAGATGTCTCAGGAAAGCATTCTGAATGATACCTGAACTTAGTGGTATCCTACTAAATGTTCATTTTTTATAATATTTAGTTTTTTTACTATCTTTAGTTTTCTGAAGGGTAGCATTCTTTCCAACACCTTTAGTTTTGGATATTACTATTATATTATGGTGAAACTACAACTAATTGTTTCCTGATTGCCTTAATTTCCAACTCCTATATTAATTCATATTCCAAAAGACTCTTGGTTACACAGTATAATTATAAAGTGCTGCTGGCCACGGCATGCTTTCAGTCACATACACACGCCACTGAGGAATGGCCTATGTCAGCACCCGGAGGATGGGCTACTGTTCATGCCAGGTGCTTTTCCCCACAGCAGCACACCCTCCTCAGGCGACTCCTGTGGTCACCATGGCAGCTGCTGTTCCAGAGCCTCTGTGGCAGAGCCCGTTCCTCACTGGATGATGCTCCAGCCCCACAAATGAAGAAAGGAAATTTGGCAGATCCTTCTCCTTTCTGGTCTCTTTCCTTAAACACAAACAAAGCTTCAGCGTGATTTCTAAGTGCCACTCTGTGATCCCACACCAATGCGGCTCCTCGAAGGGAAAACAGTCAAAAGGATTGGAGGACTGAAACACCTGTTCCCGCTGTGGGTGTGTCCCACACCGCACACAGCTCTGCAGGGCAGTAGACAGAGCGTGAGAGTGGACCTACCTGGTCCTCCCTTAGCACTTCTTTCCAAGCCAGAGAAGAGGAGGCATGGAAATTAAATAGGAAGGAACCTTGTGGAATTTGAAAGCCAGGGTGGAGTAGAAGAGAAAAAGTGATGAAGTATTGCATTTTGCAAACATTGTGTCAAACAGTGTCTTTCACTCTGGGCAATGTTGATGTCAACTTGTCAGGACCTTGCCTCACCAGGAAACCAGCCTCTTTTGTGCGAGCTTCTGGGTTAGGCTAATTGAGGCAGGAAAGCCCATCCTGAATGTGGGCTCGGATTCTGGACACAATGTGATCAATTGCCTTACACCCCTGCCATGTCACACATGCCTTCACCATGGTGATGAACTGTAACCTTGAACTATGAGCCAAAATAAAGTCGTCCTTAAAAGTTGCTCTCTTGGGTATTTGGTTTCAGCAGAGAAAAGTAACTCATGTGTATTTCTATGACAGATTGGAGAAGGAGATATTACAGGTCTTACTTGTTGCCATTTTTCTATTGCTGTGACAAACCACCATGGCCAAGGTGACTTCTCAAAGGAAGGGTTAATCTGGGCTTCTGGTTGCCGGGGCGAGTCCATCACGGTAGGAGGAAGCAAGCATATTGAGAGAAGCAGGAAGCTGGCGGCTCCCATCTTGATCCGTGAGCACCAAGCAGAAAGAGCAAACTGGGAATGGTGTGAGGCTTTGAAACCTTCCTCCAGTAAGGCCGCATCTCCTAGGTCTCCCCAAACAGTACCACCAACTGAGAGCAAGCATTCAAATACCAATGACTACAGTGGTCATTTCTCACTCAAACGGCCACACCGTCCTTTCCTTCTGAAGGAGGATGCGTCTTCCTTAAGATCTCAGAGATGGCAGGCTGGAGAGTTAAAGCCTGGGGTTTCTCCCTTCACATCGTCAGCCTCTGCAGTAGCTCAATCCATCATCCAGCTTTCCTGAATGTAGTACAATGACAGGCTCACAGACCCACTCTCCTTGCTTCCCAAGGCTTCAGTGACGGAAAGCACACATGTGGCCCAGTGGTGAGACAGCGTTGGAACCACCTGGTTAAGCTTTTGACACAGTGGCCTTAACTTTCAAACTGCCTGTCATTCGGTCCACTGACTTCACAGCCTTGGAATCCCATCAGTCCCTCTGAGGTCTGGAACGGTACCTCATTTCATAACTGTGTGACTGAATTTTATGGCTCTGCAGGTTTTGTTCTCTTGGGTACTCCAGGATGTTGAGTGGCATGTTATCTCCCAAAGAGTAGGTCACAGGCCCATCAACCCTGGAAGGCCATGCAGGCCTCCTGAGAGGTTCAGGAGAGTGCACCAGCGGCCCTCAAGCTTCAGTGTGTACTGAAATTATCTAGAAGGCATATTACAGTACAGGTGCTATCCCCAGCCCTGGAGTTTCATGTTTGGTAGGTGGGGGCTAAGAGTTTATATTTCTAGCAAGTTCTTGGTATGTGTATATGTGCTTGTGTGCACATACATACATATGTACATGTATGTGTGTACATGTTCGTGTATGTATTCATTTGTGTATGTGCACTTGTGCGTATGGGTCTATGTCTATGTGCATGCATGTGTGTGGAGGTCAGAGGTTGCCATTTGATATCTTCCTCAATCACAATCACCTCTCTGCATTATTTTATGTTTTTGAATATTTATTTCTATTTAGGTATATATGTATGTATAGAGCTATATATATGGATGCCTGTGGAGGCCAGAAGAAGGCTTTGGGAACCCTCGATCTGGGATTACAGGCAGGTGTAAGCTGCTCGGTGTGGGTGCTAAGATCTAAACTCCCGTCCTCTGCAAGAGCAGCAAGGTCTTAACCATTGAAGCATCTGTCCAGCTCTTTACCTTACTGTTTGAGACAGGGTGTCTCTGAACCTAAGGGCCACAGCCTCGACTGACCCATGAGCTCCAGGAATCCTTCTGTTTCTACCTTTCTAGCACTGGGATCACAGACAGACATATGCCACCACGCCCAGCCATACACTGCCATGCCCAGCCATGCCTGACAAGTTCTACTGTGATGGTTTTGAGGGTCCCAGTCATTCGGTCTATATGGGAGAACCATTAAAAGGGAGACAAAATGAGCCTCAGCATTCCTTGGATTTGGGAAGTATCCCGGCCCTGCTTTTTTGTGGGTTAAGTCACTAGATCTTCTGGAATTTTAGCTTCCTCACTTTCAAGCTGGGGATTGTGGTACCTATTCAACAGTGGCTGAAAATGCCGAGCGGCTCATGGATAAGCGGAGGCCCACTCTCTGCCCCCTGGGTCTCCAGTCCCTGTGTTACTGTGTACAGCAGAACGCACCTTTTCCCCAGAGACTTCCACTCCAGTAATCACAGATGGAAAAGGATCACTAGGCACCTGGAGTCTGGGTGAGGTTATACTGAAGACATGGGCCAGGAAGCCTCTCCCACACCTCCCAGTGGACTATTTGAGATTCTTCCTTCGACTCTACTGTCCTCTTGACACCCCCCTGTAATGTGGATTTATTTTTTGTGTCTGTGTGTATGGATTCATGGTACATGTATGGGGAAGGTGTGCTGTAGTACACATGTGGAGGTCAGAGGACAATGTATAGGAATCTATGCTCTGCTACTATGTGGTTCCTGGGATTAAACTCAGGTTGTCAGGCAGGACAGCAACTGCCTTTAACTACTGGGATATCTCATCGTCCCCTTTACCATAATGTTTTATCCCCGCTCTGAGAGCAAAAGTTCCTCAGTGTCACTAAAGAGTTCCTTTTGACAGTCCCCCACTTTAGCTTCTCCCATGTTGAAGAAGGCAAAGGCACGCAACTCTTTCTCACGCTTCCCCCAACACACCACCGTATCTGTAAAACAAGGTGTATTGAGTTCAGATCATGCTCTGTGCTGGGACAGTCCCTGGCTGTCCTCTGTGATGTGAACTTGTCTTTGGCCACTTGACCTGTGTGTCATAAGACAGTGGCTTGTCAGAGCAGCCCTTCAGTCTCCTCTCAATAAAGTGAATATTGTATTACTTTTCTTTCGACTATAACAAAATACCCCACAAAAGCAATGTCAAAAGGAAGAGATTATTTTGGTTCCCAGCTCAAGGGCACAGGTCATGATGGCAGGGAATTCATGGCGGCAGGAGCATGATGGAGGTGGTCACAGTGCATCCAGTTGAAGCAGAGCGGCGAATTCTTGTGCCAGGTTCATTTTCCCCTTTAACTGATTCCAGGACTCCAGATTATAGAACGACGGCAATCACATCCACAGTAAGTCTCACTCTCTCCTTTGACCCAGACTAGAAACTCTCACAGACATGTGCAGAGATTTGCCTCCAAGGTGATTCCAGATCCTGTCCAGCTGACGAGCGATATTAACGCCACAGGTGCATTCCCTGTACGCTACTGTATTTCTGTTCTCTCAAGTGATAGGAAAGAAGGAAAGCTCCCAATCTCTGGTGTGTTCTGGCATCTTCAGCCACAACCCCAGCCTCTCCTACCCTCTCTCCCCGTAGATATTTCTCCCTGGATCTGATTGTTCATTGTGAGGAGTGGTCCTCACCCTCTGTCCCACTGAACATTCAGTGTCAGTAGGCTCTCTGGAGTGAGGCCCAAAAGTGTGGCATGGCAGGACCCTGAGAGTCAGTGCCCACTCTCCCCGGTTCTCCTGCATCTTTTCCCGCACATCCAGAGATCCCAGCCAGACAGCCCTCTCCGGGTCCCTCGAGCTCTAGCAAGAAGATGAACATCTGCTGCTTCTGGTGTCCTTCACCCCCTCTCAGCAAAGCCTGCTTGTCTACCCCTTAGCCTATATGTGACTTAAAGTGATGCTTCTGATATGTGTTGTCACTATCTTCTTAGCTGTTTGAATTCAAATTCGCCTTCACTACGGGATTTCTAGTCCTGGCTGCACCAGAAAGTGAGGTGTGATCTTCCGTCTTCCTGCTTGTCATAGATGACTGTTATTTGAGTTGATTCTGCCCAGTTCCAGTTTTCAAACCACACTAAAACCTTCCAGTCTCATCCCCCAAAGGAAGGAAAGCTGTTTTCTCCCTCTGAGGACTAATCAGGCTCTGGGAAGTCTCTCCATCACTAGGGACTCTCACCTGCCCCTGGCTGTGACAGAGCTGTGACTTGGGACCTGTGTTAGCTCCTAGGCTGGATACAGTCAGTTTTCTGTAAGTCTCCCTTATCCACCCATAAACTTGCTTTTTCCCTCTGAGTACTCCATTAGGTTAAAGCCCATTGCGACATACCGTTTGTCTGTGTGTGTGTGTATGTGGGGTGGGTGGATATGGGACAGCTTTCAGGAATCAGCTCTCTCCTTCCGCAGTGTGAGTTCCAGAGACTGAACTCAGGTCATCAGGCTTAGCAACAAGCCTTCCCCCTCTTAGTTCTAGACTTCCGTGCCCCGCCCCCCGCACCAGTTCCTTTCTTCCTAGGTTTCAGCCCACGTCAAGCCAATACTAACAGCCTGTGCACCACGGATAGAGTGGCTAGCACACACTTTTCTCAGCCTTACTCTGAGTAAGGAGGCTGCTCTGCTTCCACATCCAAGTTGTCATGTTAATCACAGGCCAACTGGGAGTCTGCTATTTACTCTTGTGTCACTTCCTCCAAGATTCGATTACTGTAATTGCCTATTGACTGTGCGCTCTGCCGGCTTCCCCTGCAGCTCCCTCTGTCAGGGTCAGGAGCAGGGGGCAGCCTGCAGCACCCTGAAAGGGGGCACTTCCACATAGGGATAAGAGGATTGCATCCTGTCTGCCCATCACCCCCAAGCCCTTGATTTACATGCCAAGCCTGAGATGGTTCCTGTCCTATATGCTTTCCACTCCTCTGTGTCCCTGCTCAAGCCCATCTCTCTGGATTTTCACCCTGGACTTTTGTGGTCAAATCCTGCCCATTGCAGTTATCCAAGGTTACAGTGAGTCTTGTTTAAAGATGTTTGTTGTTTTATTCTCAGTTGTCTGAGGCCCTTGCTGTATGCTTTTTTTAAATTTAAGATATTTTGCTTCTCCCATGCTGCTTTAAATTGATTTTTATGAATCATTTGGCTTCTCTACTGATTTTCCCATTTACTTTCATTACTGTTTTCCTGGGTTGGGGGAGGCGGTGGCAGCTGTCGATCGTTTGTTTTTTAAATCAGCCAAGTCCTGGTGCTTGCTCTTGAGCCTTGCAGAGGGGCTGTCTGCAGCCTCGCGTTTCCCACAGTATCGAGATTGGTTTGAAAAAGAGGTGATTTAATTCCTGCTATTTGAGGAGCGAGTGCCCTGCTCAGCATCCCTGCTGCTACTTCAGTCTTAACTTTGCACAAGTCATCCTGACGCTCAGCTGTCCTCTAGACCCGAATTTAGTCTAAATCACTGCCAGCCACTGTGATGGTGCAGGGCGAATCTCTTCCATCATCTTGTTCTTAAATGAAAAGTGCCTCCTCGCTGCCCATTTGATGGAGGGTAATGAGCTGCTGTTTCTACAAGATTACTTACCTGATGAGTCAGGAGGACTCAATTGGGAAGAGCCAGGCAGGACCCCAGAGCCTCTGGCTGAGTGTTTCTGGGGGACTGAGCTAGCATTTCTACAGAGAGCAAGCAATTCTGTCTCTCTCTCTCTCTCTC